>MU228294.1:2163514-2204581 GCA_018584345.1 Thuja plicata
ATCCAGATAGTTCTCTCCATCAAACTTAGGGCTCTCTTTTCTGAAGTATGCCATCTGATCTACCTTAAGCTATTAGGCTTTCTCTCCAAGGCACTTGGCTTTGATACCAATTGTTAGAATACTTTAGGGATAACTGAGAGGGGGGGGTGAATCATTTATCAACAACTTTAAATATTTATCTTAAACTTATTAATCCAGATTGATACAAAGTAAATGCACATACAGATAACACATTACATAACACATCAATTTGGTTATAGGGAAACCAAATGGTAAAAACCCCGGTGGGAATTAGTACCCACAAAGAACTATATTTTTTATAGTGATCCCTGTTAAAAGATCTTCCAACCCTGTTAGGAGTTGTACATTACAATGCAGTAGTATAGTGACCTGGTTAAGGGTCAAAACCTGTTAGGAGTCTTTTACAATAACCGTGTTAGGGGTGGAGGACTCACTATCCAAGAGGTGAAGGCTACAACCTTCTAGTTATTTTGATACACATTGTATCAATAAGGTGAACTGTTGTTTGTGACACTACTTGTCTAATCAGTTCCTTTTATGCACTGATGCTTTAACCTCATGTAAAGCACTATAATAATTTTCTTTGTTTTCTAAAAGCTTCTACTTCAATATCTATATTATCAACATATGATAAATATAGCTCTGTTGCTTTAACACTCTGCTCCGCTTTTCTAATCTCTAGCTTTGGCAACTCTTATTATTAAAAATGACCTTCTATAAGTACATACACCAAGTATGAGATCATGGGACCTATAGGACAACTCTTCTTAACATCCTTGTCAGCTCTACCAAGCGCACAAGCATAATTACAATCGCGCAAGTATAAACTGAATAGACGCGTCGCTTCACTAAGACGGCTTCACCAAATTGACCATAACATTGCAATCTTCTTGAAACATGTTTGGCATGTTTAGATTAATATTAAAAACTCATAACTCATCATGAATATACACACACATATCCTGAAGATAGGTGCAACTCAATAAACACATTACATATGTCGGCCTTAAACCATTATTCCTTCATAACTATAACCGTCAATAACAAAATTACATATATTTACTGAAACATCATATCTAGGTCTGTGTGTATGAACATAGCATAGTAAACATGTCAATAAAATGTATCTATCTATGCTGGTCTTCATGTCATCATATGGATAAGTACATACAGAAGTATTGTTGTGTATTATATGTTGTCATCAATGACAAACATACAATCAATCAACTGTTCAGAATCAAATCTCCAACACTTTACCATTGTAGGTGTCTAAAAAAGGGATCTACATATATTGATGAATGACAACATAATTTATATAGAAGAATAAAGGAATATCAATATCACAAGTGTGTATGTTAAACTTCGATTGAGTCATGGAAGAAATTTTTTTTGTAATGATGACATGGTTTCAGGAAGACTATTGATTGAAGATTTGGTGTGTATAGTCTTAAAATGGAAGAACTTCCATCTTGGTAGGTTTAGAACCCTCATTTAGTGCATTTACATGATAGATTTACATTTAGGATGCATCTACACTTGGTAATTCTTCTTTTCCAAGAGAAATTAGGGTTAGGATCTTGAGGATTCTCCTTGATTTCCTTTTTGTGGCTCTATTTCCTAGGTAGGACCTATGTACTAGTCCTCTTAGCCTTCATCACATCTCTTCTAGGCCCCTATGCCCATTTCCAGCATTCTATTCTATTTTCTCATCATCCTAGGTCCTTGGCTCACCTAGGAACTTCACTGGTACTCTGAGTTGACCAGCCTAAAACTTCAGGTCAGGGTCGAACTTGACCTAGGTCAAGGTCAAGGTTGACCTTGAACTATGTCAGGGTCAAGATCAACATTGACCTTTTTCATGTTTTGGTTCCCACTTTCAAATTTGGATCATAGTGGGGCCCTAAATTCAAAATTGGTCCCCGGATCCGAATGCGGAAGGGTTTTTATTAAAAATATAATAATGCATTTCCTCCTCATTTGGTTATTGTGATTGGAACATAATTGAAGGTGAAATTTGAATTAGGGTCCCCTCACACTTCCCTAAGAGGCTTACCTTAAAATCTCTATATAACCACTCTCTTTTGCTTTCATTTGATATATGATCATGACACAAGAAAATGATATGACATGATGATGATATGAGATGATGATGCAAGAGTGCAAGAAATCATTTTGTGGACATTCATTGGATTAAGAAAGAGTTCTTCAATCCTTCCTTCTTCTTTGATCTACTATTTTAAACATTCAAGCATTCAAAGGATACAATCATGGGGTAGCAACTACAGATTGTGAGTTTGGTAGGAGTACTTTAGCCTTGGGGACTTGGTATGCTTTCTTGATCATATTAAAATATATGCATTTCTCTCTCATTTTCAATTCACGCTAGGGTTTCAATCTAGAGGAATATATCTTGGCATTACACATTCGAAGCTCTTCCTACGAAAACACACACATATTCTAGTACATCCAGCTATTCATGGAGGTGGAGATCACCAAAATAGGGGTTTGACTAAGAGAAAACCCTATATAGCCATGAAAAAAACCATTTTCAGATATCTACAATCATTGTTTCGGGAGTTGTAGAGCAGATTTGGATACCCTTTTTAGAAAACTTTCAAGATCCACAAACAAAATTTCTATCAGAGCAGTGCAGGTCAAGGTCAACCTAAATTTGGGTCAAGGTTGACCTGGAGTAGAAAAGGAATATATTTTTGGGTTTTCTCCATCTCTGTGTTTCTATTTCAGATCCGGTGGTAGAACTTCTAGAAACTTAGTGTAGGCACCCAAAAATAGCAATTTCTATATCTACTCTATTATGAGGTATGTATGTCATTTCATTATTCTTTGCAAACATTTCCAGATTTATATTCCTTATCATTACAATCAAATTTAATTGGTTAATGAAGGCATAGGGTTTCATTTATGTGCAATCCCCCATTGTTCTAAACCCTATCCACATCCATTTTCCACCTTACATTTTGGTGAACCCGTTTACGACAACTCTTTCTTTTTGGTGTTAGATTTGCATTTTATGTTAGATCTTACATGTATCTAAAAGTAGATTTCTTTTATGATCTTGCATTTATATTTCAAAAATAAAAAAAAAATAAAAAAAATAAAAATCACAAAATTTCTTTTAAAATACAAAAACATTTACATTTTTCATGCTTGTAGTGTTACTTTGTGTTCAACATGTATGATTTATGTTTTGAATACTTTGATGAGGCTTCTATTGTGAAAGAGGATATATCCCCTAATGAGGTAGATGGAAGTGAGGATGAAAATTATTTGAATAAGATCTCCATTGATCCTATTTCTATTTCATCCTCCTCTACAACCTCTTCAATTAACCTTTATCATAGGATGTGTGCATGGTTACCTTCATGTTCCACTATTTGCAACATTGATGCACCTAGAATGTTATATCCTAAAACTTTGTTGACGGTAAAAGGATGTCCTCACATAACAATTAAGGGTAAACCTAGAGATCATTTGGATTTCTTTAATAACATAGATTCCATTTCACATGCTTATCACACATAGAATAACCCTCAGCCTACTTTTCTAGATTTTTTACCTCCTTCTCAACCTATGCTTTCTCAAGCACCTAGGTTTCCATCTCCTTTAATTAGTATGACTTATTTGAACAATTACATGTTACTCCTGCTAATATATCTTTATGGGAATTGCTTCAAAATTCCCTAACATATCATGAGGCATTGCAAAATACTTTATCTACCCTTCCTGCTTTGCCTCCTAACCAATAGAATATTAATTACTTTTTGGATTGCATGCATACTATTCCTTCTATACCTCCTATTGTGTTTTTCGATCATGATTTACCTCATGTTGAGGTGCAGAATCAATATGATGCTCTTATGGTTGTTGTTTCTATTAATTAGAGTATCATTCATAGAACATTAATTGACAATGGATCTAGGCTTAATTTTTTTATCATGGATATGCTTAAGGCAATTAAGGCTGAGCTTAAAACTATTCAACCTGATAATGTCCGTATTCGTGGATTTGATAATATTTCAAAGAGAACTTTGGGCATTATTATGCTACCTGTTAAGGTTGGTCCAGTCATTCTCAATACACCTACTCATGTTTTGCCTGGACCTCTCAATTATAACCTTCTTTTAGGTAGACCTTGGTTACATACTATGCATGCAGTTCCTTCTACTCTTTATCGCAAGGTTAGGTTCATTTATAACAAGTTGATGTACAATGTAACATGCAAATGATATGATGAATCCTTTCCTAAATGAAGAATATGCTAAATTTTTTGAACCTCTCCAACCAAGTAAAGAACCTGAAAGGCCACCTGAGATTAAACAAACTAAAACTCCATCTTCTTCTTTGACTAGGGATGATTGCGGAATGTTGGACTTTAATCCTTGTTTTATTGGAGAATATAAAGTTTTTGATTTGGAATTCATGAAACAACAAAGTGGGTTTGAAAAATAAGTTTTTACTCCTTCCCTACTTTCTATGGAATTAAAAAGTACCTTTGTTGTTGCCTCGATTGATGAAACAATTGAAATAGTAAAACCTAATTGCTATGAAATTTTGAAATATGTGGCTCCTTTGACTCAATCTGATATGGCCGATAGATATGGTCTTGGTTATCATTTGCTCAAGAAATCAGGATTTAATGGGAAAGGATGTGGTAAATACAAACAAGGTATACAAGTACCTTTGGACAATTAAATTCATGATTATACATATGGATTGGGATTCCATCCTTACAAACAAACATCATATTTTACTCTCAATGTTAATCATATCTATGGTTGATATTTGAAGTTGGTTAACCCACTCCTCATTGACATGGATCAAAAACCTACCTTGGATATTTTTCCTGAAGATGAGGCCTTAGCGGATTTTTATGAGCTTATGAGGATCTACCTATGTTTCATCATAAAAGACGGAAGCATTATTGTCTAAATACATAAGCTTATTTTGGAGAACATGATGAACACAATATTTCTCCTTTACCAATGGATTCTCTGATACAAAGTAATTTGCTAATAACTGAGACTATTGAGGTTCAAGTGGATGTAAATGACTCTGAGAAGAAAATAAAAATTGGGAAGTGTTTGAATCAAGATAAACGTGATCAGTTGGTTTCCCTTTTACTTGAATTTAAGGATTTTTTTCCTTTGACATATTCAGATATGCCAGGTATAGACCCTAATATTGTTACTCATAATATTGTCCTCAACCTAAATGCTAAACCTGTAAAGAAGAAAATCTGAAAGGTGAATCCATGAATTACCTTATTAGTTAAAGATGAGATTAAAAAATTATTGGCTACTTGATTCATTCACTTTATTGATTACTCAGATTCGATTTCAAACATTGTGGCTATTTCAAAAGGAGAAAATAAGACAAGAATGTGTACTAACTTCCAAGATTTAAATAAGGCATCCTTAGAAGATGATTTCCTATAACCTAATATTGATATGATTGTGGTTTCAATAGCGGGTCATTCTCTATTATATTTTATGGATGGCTTTTCGGGCTATAATCAAATCTTTATTCCTATAGAAGATCAACTTAAGACCGTATTTATAATATGTTTGGGAACATTTTGTTGGGTCATGATACGTTTTGGATTAATAAATGCAGGAGCAGCTTATCAGCAAGCCATGACTTTTATTTTTCATGATTACATTGATAAGATTCTTGAGGATTATGTGGATGATATCTTGGAAAATTCTATACAATGAGGTAGTCATGTTAGTATTTTATGACAAATATTTGAAAGGATCAAAAGTTAAAATATGAGATTGAATCCTAAGAAATGTGCGTTTGGATTTGATTCTAGTAAATTATTGGGGTTTATAATCTCTAAGCGAGGCATAGAGGTATATACTAAAAATTTGATGTTATTGTTAATATGCCTCCTCCTAAGAACATTTCTCAGTTATGAAGTTTACATGGAAAAATTCAAGCTGTTCGTTGCTTTGTTTCCAACTTAGCTGATAGAACTATTCCTTTTACTTCCTTCCTTAGAAAGGATACCACTTTCTCTTGGAATGAGGAATGTAAACAATCCTTTGAGAAATTTAAGGAGTATCTTGCCAATCCTCCTATTTCTCAACCTGCTCAATTTAATAAACCCTTTTATCTGTATACTTCAGCCGCTCTGAATACGGTGAGTGCATTATTGGCTCAACATGATAGTGAAGGTAAGGAAAGAACTATGTACTACATTAGTCAGAATTTACTTGATTACAAAACAAGATATACAAATTTGGAAGAACAATGGTTAGCTTTAGTTTGTGCTTTTCAGAAACTCAGGCATTACCTATTAAATGTTGAAGTCAATGAGATTATTAAATTTGATCCTTTGAAACATCTTTTCTCAAAGACTGACCTCTCTGGCCATCTTTCAAAGTGGGTGATGTTACTTACAAAATTTCATCTAAATTTCATTTCTCAAAATTCAATTAAAGGACAATATTTAACATATTATTTGGTTGAAGCTCCTTGTTCTCATTCTGATACATGCTTTACTTCAATATAATTCCCCGATGAAAACATTTTAGCTATTAAACATGATGATGTTTGGGAATTATATTTTGATAGATCTAGATGTAAGACGGGTTCTGTTGTTGGAATTATCTTGATCCATCCTATGAAAAAACTGATCGATATGTCATATAAATTTAATTTTCCTTGTACTAACAATATTGCAGAGTATGAAACTCTTATAGGTGGCTTACGAGCAGCTTCATCCCTTAACATTGAAAACTTGGAAATTAATGGAGATTCACAATTGATTGTGGAAAATATTAAAGGAGGTTATCAGACTAAGAATAATAAAATGACATAATATAGAGATTTGGATCTTGATTTTCTTTCACAATTCTCTTCTTATACGATTCAAACTTTACCTAGGAAAGATAATCGACATGCGGACGCCATGGCAAGTGCAACTTCTTTGGTTTTTCTTGATAATAATGTTGAAGAATTTCAATTTACCATACATACTCTTAAAAACCTTGAAATTTCCAATAAGGTTACCTCTGATTGTTTCAATTTGCATTTGGATGAATGGTATTCTCATATCTTTCATTTTTTGAAAGATGGTACTTTTCCTGAATTGGCAACAAGGAACATGCGTAATTGTATTAGGAATCTTGTAGCACATTATATCATTTTAGGAGATACAATTTAAAAACACTCTTATGATGGTTTTCTATTAATATGTCTTGGTGGAACCGAAATCTCAATAGCTTTGGCAGAAGCTCATTTTGGTTCTTGTGGGGGATATTTTGGTGGAAAACGTCTAGTCAATAAAATTCTTAGAATGGGATATTATTGGAAAACAATGGAGAAAGATTCTTTTATTTTTGTTAAGAAGTGTCCTCAATGTTAGAAACATAGTAATATGATTCATGCTCCTGCTCGTGAGCTTCGTAATCAAGTTGGTCCATGGCCTTTTAGTATTTGGGGTTCTGATCTTATTGGAAAAATCTCACTGGCTTCTTCTCAAGGAAATATGTACATCTTGACAGCTACAGATTATTTTACAAAGTGGGTGAAGGCTGTCCCTCTTTGTTCAACTACTGCGAATGTTATTTGTGATTTGATTCTTAACAATATTATAACACGATTTGGTATTCCTTCGACGATAGTTTTGAATAATGGTATCTCTTTTAAGAATAAATATGTTGCAAAATTCTTGGAAAAATATTTAATTCAAAATATATTTTGGACTCCCTATTATCCTAAATTTAATGGTCAAGCTAAAGCATCAAATAAAGTCATTGAAAAAATTCTGAGGAAAATAGTTGATAAGCATGTGAAAGATTGGCATACCCAACTTACCTATTGGTGTAGGAGCACCCAAACTAAACCAACTATTCCTATGGACCCTAGGGTTTCTCTCAAGGTCCTAAGAGACCTTTACAAATGCTAGGACATTGGGTTAGACATTGGATCAACAAGTAAGGCCATAGTACCAAGATTGGCACATTATGAGCCCTTGGGTCAGTATGAGTCATTTATGATCCCAAACCCTAGATATAGGTGATTTTTGATTTTTTAATGTTTGGATCAACTAGGGATCACCTGAATAACATCTTGACCAAATTTGGTCAGTAGATTTGCAAAAGTGCAAAAAATGTAAAAGTTGCTCAAAAGTTGTCATCCAACTTTTGAGAAAACTTAACAACTTTTCAAAAAAAACAACTCCCAAATGGTCAATTTGGTTCAAACTTGTCATGTAACCATTGGGAGAGCCTAAAATAGCCCTTTCAGGTGGGTGGTAGGTTGATTATGTACTTTGGCATTTTGAAATCAATAAAGATAACCATTTTCTTACATTCTGAAGGAAATAGTCACTGTGTATGGTTGGGTACAGATACAGGGGAATGTGAATCTAACACCAGGAGTTAGGGGTATGAATTTTCTTCCATTTGGTTTTGGTCTCATGTCTTGATCGATTGTTTTTTGAAAGTTATCCAATATACAAACTCACTACCTAAATTGTAGGCCCTAATTCAGGGTTTCTTAGGAAATTAAGTGTATTTCCACTTTCCACCATGGGAATTCAATGACCCTTGGTGGAAAGCTTGTTATTATGATGATTTTATATATTTTTCAAGATAGGTTCTTCAAGTTGTAGGGAAATGGCAATGGAGTGATTCCCTAGGTGTATGTTCACATGTATGCACCTGTCCAGAATTAGGACAGCAGTCATAATTTGAGTTTGGGGATTGACCAGAGGCCCTAAGTCAAAGGGAGAGTCATTTGTGTACACCCTCACATGATCCAATCATTATTTTGTGCATTAGATGCATCTATAAGACACTTGTAGTGTAAATGGAGGCCTAATTAGGGCTAATTATAGAAGCAAATTTGTGTTTTACACTATCTCTTTCTCATTTCCAAATCTTAGGGCTTTAGTCCAAAGTCTTAGGCTATAAAGGGTTCCTGAATCCCTAGTCAGTTCATAGAGTCATGTGGAAGAATCTCACTTGAGATAAAATTTCCCTCTGAAAAAGGCTACAAGCATAGTCTTGGTTTTGTGAAGCAACCATGTCTTATGGATTGAATTTGAGTGAAAGAACCATTGGAACTACTCAATAGAGACCTAAATAGACCATATATAAAAGCATAGGTCACCCCTGGTACTATATGTCAATTTGGGGGTATTCTTGTGTTAAGGGTCATTATGCTTGTGAGACCAACCTAGGTAGTTGGTGTTGAAGGATTGACAAGACCTAGTGATTAGGTTTCCCTTGGGGTTTTGGGGTTGTGAGAACCTTAGTCAAGTCCTTCTTCTACACTTGTGATAACTGTCAAGCATTTTTCCTTCACAAGGTTGGTGGTCTAGGGTACCTTGCCCTATTTTGGGACCTCAAAAAAGATTCCAGTTGCCCACTTTGCATCAATTTTTATTAGAGCTATATATTCTCCTGAGGATGAAGATGTTCCTTCAAGGGTTACAAACATAGAATTGGCAAAGATGGTGAGAGAGCAAAGGGCAGAAAATGCACCCTTGACAAGAAGAATTCAAGAGTTGGAGAACAAGGTGGAGAAGGGGAAAGGAGACACTTATGGTGGTGAAGAAGGGAGTGAGTCAGAAAGTGACAACCCTGATTAGGATGTGAACATTCCTACAGACTAGAGACCTTTCATAGATGCCTTGAAATCTATGGGGAGAAGAACCATGGATGAGAAGTTGGATTTTCCAAATTTTAATGGAAATATGAATGCAGACTTGGCCTTGGATTGGATAGAGGCTTTAACAATTTTTTTTGAGTGTGAGGATGTCCCTGAGAAGCAGAGGGTGAAAATGGAAAGATCCAAGTTGAAGGGAGTAGCCCTAACTTGGTGGAATTTCATCCAAACAGAGAGGGTGAAGAATGGAAAGAGTATGATCACTTCATGGAATAGAATGGTTGCATTGGTCAAGGAGACCTATGTGCCAGAAGACTATGGGGTTCAACTCCATAGGAGGAAGAAAAGTCTAAAAAAAAATGATATGGATGTAGGCCTATATACTGAGGAGTTCCTAAAATTGTGTATGAAGACAAATGTGGTAGAAGATGAAGAACATAAATTGGAAAGATATATGAATGGGCTCAAAGTATCCATTCAAGAGGAACTTAGCCTACACTACCCTACCATAGTAAACAAGTGTTATCAAATGACAGTCAAGGTAGAGGAAAAGTGGAAAAGAAAGTAGGACTTTGGAAAGGGAAATAGTAATGACATTGGGAAGAACTTTAGGGGTAGAGGAGCCTCTTGGGATAAAGGGAAATATAGTGGCAATAGAAATAGGACCCCTGACGAAGGAGACAAAGAAAATAGTGAGAAAAACTCCAAAGGTAACTATAGAGGGAGAATACCCTTCAATAGGGGAAGGACAAACACATGAAGAGGAAATGGGCCACTAAGGTGTTACTATTGTAATCAGTTGGGGCACCATGTAGGGAGATGACCTGAAAAGAGGAACAATAACAATCATGGAGAAAGGAGAGCACAATTGATTCAAGAGGATAAGCAAGAAGACAATGAAAATGCAATGGAATTAGAACCAGAGGAAGGAAAATGTTTGATGATGAGAAAATTCTTCCTCCAAGTGCCACAAATCCAAGAACCTCCTCAAAGAAAGAATCTCTTCCAAACAAAGATAAAATGAAATGGAAAGGTATGTCAATTACTTATAGATTGTGGCTCAACTGAAAATCTGGTTTCTTGTGAAATGGTATAGAAGTTAAACCTCCCTAAGAAACTTCATCCTTTCCCTTACCATGTGTCTTGGCTAACAAAGGGTCAGCAAAGCTTAGTCACTGAACAAGCATGGATAGAGTTTTCAATAGCAAACTTTAAAGACAAAGTTCTTTGTGATGTTGTGGAGATGGATACATCCCACATTATTTTAGGTAGACCTTGGCAGTATGACATTGATGCCACTCATCATTGTAGGAAGAATACCTACTCTATCATGAAGGATGGGAAAACATTCACCATGAAACCCCTGCCTGATAATAAGACTGAGAAAGAACCAACTGTCATAACCAAGGGGGAGAAATAAATGTTTAAAGTTTTGAAAGAATTTGAAACTGAAGCATATGTCTTAATATCCAAGCCTAAGGATAATGTAAGGTCTGATAAGGATGATCCTATACCAGATGAAGTTAAAAAATTACTGATAAAATATAGTGTTGTCACTACTAGTGAGCTACCCACAACCCTCCCTCCCATAAGAGACATCAGTCACCAAATTGACTTGATACCTGGCTCCTCTTTGCCTAACAAAGCCCCATACAAAATGAATCTAGTGCAGCATCTTGAGATAGAAAGGCAAGTGAATGGACTACTAGAGAAGGGACTCATCCAAAAGAGTCTCAGTCCATGTGTTGTCCCTTCAGTTTTGGCCCCCAAAAAGGATGGAAAATGGAGATTGTGCACAAACAATAGGGCGCTAAACAAGATAAAAATAAGATATAGGTTCCCCATTCCAAGAATGGAAGATCTTCTAGACCAACTAGGCACTACTTGCTACTTCACCAAGATTTATTTAAAATTAGGATACCATCAAATCAGAATTAAACCAGGAGATGAGTGGAAGAAAGAATTTAAAACAACTGAGGGATTGTTTGAGTGGCTTGTTATGCCATTTAGCTTGAGTAATGCTCCCAATACATTCATGAGATTAATGAATGAGATTTTTATTGATTTTATTTGCAAGTTTGTGGTCATTTACTTAGATGACATTTTGATTTTTAGTCATAGTAGAGAGGAACACCTTGAACATGTGGAACAAGTTTTGAAGAGACTCCATCAGCACAAGTTAGTGATTAACTTGGAAAAATGCATGTTTATGAAAAAGGAACTCATCTTCTTAGGATTTTTCATCTCCAAAGGTACTCTCAAAATGGATCCAGAGAAGGTTGCAGCAATAATCAACTAACCTCCACCAAAGAACCAAGGTGATGTGAGAAGTTTTCATGGGTTAGCAACTTTTTATAGGAAATTTATAAATAATTTTAGCCATGTGTGTGCTCCCATGTTGGAAACAATAAAAGGTGGAAAGAAGACCAGATTTGAGTGGACTACAGAGGCAGTAGATGCTTTCCAATATCTCAAAAATAGAGTTGCACAATACCCAATTTTGGTACTCCCTGACTTCAACAAAGTATTCATGGTTGAAACAGATGCAAGAAACTTGGCCATAGGTGTAGTATTGAGCCAAGAAGGTAAGGCTATAGAATTTTTCTTAGAAAAATTGAATGATGCCAAAAGGAGGTATTGTACTTATGATTTAGAGCTTTATGCAATGGTACAAGCCTTGAAAAATGGAGGCACTATTTACTCCCTAAATAATTCATTGTTTATACTGATAACCACGCTTTAAGTTTTCTAAATAGCTAGGAGAAGCTTGGAGTCAAACACATTAAGTGGATGGAGCAGTTGCAAGCATACACCTTCAACATAAAACACAAAAAAGGAGTGGCCAACAAAGTGGTTAATGCCCTAATTCAAAGGGTTGGATTATTTGAGGAAGTGTAACTTGAGAGTGTAGGGATTGTCTCCCTAAAACACCTATATGTAGATGATACAAAATTTGGAGAAGCTTTTGAGGTATGCACCAAAACGATTGGAAAATACCATACTGAATTTTCTAATTTTCTAATTCAAAATGGGTTGTTGTTTAAAGGAGCCCAATTGTGCATTCCTAAATTTTCCATGAGAACAAATATCATTAATGAAAAACATTATGGTGGCTTAGGAGGACATTTTGGCATAGATAAGACCATTGAATTAGTAAAAAGAAGTTATTTTTGGCCAAAGATGGGGAATGAAATTAAGAAATTTATTGAGTCTTGTACTATTTTCTAGTAAGCAAAGGGTGTATCCACTCACCAAGGATTGTATCAACCCCTACCAATTCCCTCTAGGCCATGGGAATCAATTTATATGGTTTTTTTTATGGGTTTGCCAATGACAAAGCAGGGTTATGATAGTGTCTTTGTAATAGTGGACAAATTTAGTAAAATGGTGCACTTTGTCCCTTGAAAGAGCACAAATGATGCCTCTCATATAGAACATTTATTCTTTAAGGAAGTGGTTAGGATACATGGCCTACCACAAACAATAGTGTCTGATAGAGATGTCAAATTTTAGGGTCACTTTTGGAGAACACTCTTCAAAAAGTTGGGCACAAATCTGGCTTATAGTTCAGCATACCACCCTCAAATAGATGGACAAACAAAGGTGGTAAATAGATCACTTGGTAACCTCTTGAGATGCTTAACCAAATATTATGCACAAAGTTGGTACATGATCCTACCTCAGGTAGAATTTGCATTTAATGACTCGATGAATAGGTCCACTAGATAGACACCATTTCAAACAGTATATGGACTTCATCCTAAAGGTCCATTGGATTTTGTAGAGTTACCATCTGACTTCAGAGTGAGTGTACAAGGAGAGGAGTTAGCCAAAATAATCTCTAAAGTGCAGACAAAGGTAAAAGAATCACTACAACAAGAAAATGAAGTACAAAACACAAGCAGACAAGAGGAGAAGAGAAGTTCACTTCAAAGTTGGAGATAAGGTATGGGCATACCTAAGGAAGGAGAGACTCCCTAAAGGAAGATATTCCAAGTTACACATGAAGAAGATTGGTCCTTGAAAAATCCTCACCAAGATGGGTGAAAATACTTATGAGATATCCTTTCCTGCTACCTTACTGATATCTCCCATTTTTAATACTACAGACCTCACCCCTTACAAGTGTGTTGCAGACATTGTCAATGTGTAGGGATCAAAAGTTGAAGATGCTAGAGACTATGTAACAGATCTCCCACCAAGAAAGCAAGTGGAACTAGACACCATTTTGGAAACCAAAGTATTGAAGCAGACAAGAAAGAACAAGTACATGCAGTACTTAGTAAAATGGAAAGGACTCCCTCCAATAGATTCTACCGGGATGACATAGGAACACGGAGCCACTGTTGACCAGTTATCCTCAAGTGGGAACTTGAGTTCAAATCTCATGGGGAGTATGCTATAGGAGCACCCAAACTAAACCAACTATTCCTATGGACCCTAGGGGTTCTCTCAAGGTCCTAAGAGGCCTTTACAAATGCTAGGACATTGGGTTAGACACTGGATAAACATGTAAGGCCATAGTACCAAGATTGGCACATTATGAGCCCTTGGGTCACCATGAGTCATTTATGATCCCAAACCCTAGATATAGGTTATTTTTGAGTTTTTAGTGTTTGGATCCACTAGGGATCACCTAAATAACATCTTGACCAAATTTGGTCACTATATTTGCAAAAGTGCAAAAAATGTAAAAGTTGCTCAAAAGTAGTCAAGCAACTTTTGAGAAAACTTAACAACTTTTCAAAAAAACCAACTCCCAAATTGTCAAGTTAGTTAAAAATTTTCATGTAACTAGTGGGAGTGCCTACAATAGCCCTTTTAGGTGGGTGGTAGGTTGATGATGTACTTTGGCATTTTGAAATCAATAAAGATAACCATTTTTTTTCATTATGAAGGAAACAGTCATTGTGTACAGTCGAGTATAGATAGAGGGGCATGTGAACCTAACACTAGGAGTTAGTGGTATGAATTTTATTCCATTTGGTTTTGGTCTCATGTCTTGATCGATTTTTGTTTGAAAGTTATCCAATTTACAAACTCACTGCCTGAATTGTAGGCCCTAATTAAGGGTTTCTTAGGAAATTAAGTGTATTTCCACTTTCCACCATGGGAATTCAATGACCCTTGGTGGAAAGCTTGTTATTATGATAGTTTTCAATATTTTTCAAGATAGGTTCTTCAAGTGTCAAGGAAATGGTAATGAAGTGATGCCCTAGGTGTATATTCATATGTATGCACCTATCCAGAATTCGGATAACAATCATAATTTGAGTTTGGGGATTGACTAGAGGCCCTAAGTCAGAGGGAGAGTCATTTTTATACACCCTCACATGACCCAATCATTATCTTGTGCATTGGATGCATCTACAAGACACTTGTAGTGTAAATGGAGGCCTAATTAGGGCCAATTATAGAAGCAAAATTATGTTTTACAATATCTCTTTCTCACTTCCAAATCCTAGGGCTTTAGTCTAAATTATTAGGCCATAAAGGGTTCCTCAATCCCCAGTCAATTCATAGAGTCATGTGGAAGAATCTCACTTGAGATCAAATTTCCCTCTGAAAAAGGCTACAAGCATAGTCTTGGTTTTGTGAAGCAACCATGTCTTATGGATTGCATTTGAGTGAAAGAACCATTAGAACTACTCAAGAGGGACCTAAATAGACCATATATACAAGAATAGGTCACCCTTGGTCCTTTATGTCAATTTGGGGGTATTCTTGTGTTAAGGGTCATTATACTTGTGAGACCAACCTAGGTAGTTGGTGTTGAAGGATTGACAAGACCTAGTGATTAGGTTGCACTTAGGGTTTTGGGGTTTTGAGAACCTTAGTCAAGTCCTTCTACACTTGTGATAAGTGTCAAGAATTTTTCCTTCACAAGGTTGGTGGTCTAGGGTACCTTGCCCTATTTTGAGACCTCAAACAAGCTTCCAGTTGCCCACTTTGCATCACCTATGCTTTATGGGCTTATAAGACTAGTGTTCGTACTATAATGGGTACTTATCCTTATAATCTTGTCTACGGTATTGATGCTATCATGCCTTTAGAATTGGAAATACCTTCATTACATGTTTCCTTTCATGGTATAATTGACAAAGACACATTTCAAGAACAATGATTACAATAATTAGAAATGTTGGATGAACAACAAATAAATGCTTTGGAACATATAAAGGCTTATCATATATCACTTCAGAAGTAGTATAATCATAAGGTAATTGAACGATCATTTTGAGTTGGTGATTTAGTGCTATATGAGAATCAAAGAAATGTGAATACTTTACCCAGTGAAAAGGGAAATTTTAGCCCTAATTGGCTTGGACCTTTTGTTGTAATTAAGGACTTTGGTTTAGGTTCTTTAAAAAATTGCTGATATGGATGATGTGCCTTTTAAGGAACCTATCATTATTAGGCATCTAAAAAATTATTATCCGTAGTACATAATTATTTCATTATGTATGAATGTATTCCTTATAAAATAGTTATGTTTATAGGTTATGTGATCTTAGCATATTACATTTGAATACATTTATACATGTTCTTTCTTTCTGTTAATTTTGATGTTATTGGTGAAAATATAGTAATCAATCACAAAACTAACTAGCAAATAATTTTTTTCATCTATATATAATTTTTTTTTTTTTAGTTTGATACATATGTGGTACAATTCCCTATCTATCACTCTCTCTATCCCTATACTCTGATGGTCGATGGCTCCCAGATCTCTTAGATCTATGATGTGAAGATGAAGATCTTTGTATAGTATTCCATGAGTGTCTCCTTGATATTTTAAGATTGTATACATGCTCCTGTGATCTTTTTAGGTCATCCATTAGCCTCTCTCTCTCTCTCTCTCTCTCTCTCTCTCTCTCTCTCTCTCTCTCTCTCTACATAACCTCAGCTCCCGCTAGACACAAGCACAGATGTCTACATGCCTGCCGGGATCTCTGTGACCAATAGGGATCTCTCTCTTGTTGGATATTAGTTGGTAGGATAGGCATGTATCCTTTAGGACCTCAGATACAAATCTCCTCCACTCTGCTACGCTAGCTGCATAATTATAATATATTTATCTTTTAGTACTTTTTCTTCAAAAATTTAGTTAAATATTTAAATAAAATACATGTTTTATATTTGGATCTCCCTCCTGGGTATCACTGAAGGATATGGATGGTGGGGGAATGGAGTGACTACTCTCTCTATGCTCTCTATGTCTATTTCTTGGAGGTGGTGTCTCTTTATGGAAGCGTGGAGGTCATCATGATCTCAGTGGTGTTGCATGAACAAAATGCTCATCCACACCAGTACTATCATCTATGGGCATCTTGTCTACTCTCTCCTCTTCTCCATCCTCTTCCATGGGATCTCCATTAGAGGTGGGATCATCCTCATCTCTGTGATCCTCCTCCTCCTCCTCCTCCTCCTCCTCCTCCTCCTCTAGTATGCTACTATCTTAGCGTGTCCTTTCTAGAAGGCCTAGATCACATGTGGGATAGTCATCAGGGAAGATGGTATAGGTTCCCTACAGACTCTAGTATCTGATGTAGTCCCTATTGATGCTTGAATAGGTCACATCAGGGGCTACATCTATATCCTCTCTCTTGTTTGTATCACTGTCTACAATGTTAGCTACTGATGGCTGGCGTATAGCACCGGGTCTCTGATAGTATCTTGTTAGATGTGTGTACCGAGGTACTACTCTGGGGACCCTCTGTGTAAGACCAAACTGTCTCATTACTATGTGACTAGAATGACCCTCTAAAATATTGTGTTGTTGTGTCTCATCTAATGTTGTGTATCTAGCCACTCTATCATGCGATAGTATGGTATCTATATCACATCTATGCTAGGTACACGGTTTAGATGTACCCTCTAGTAGACAACATCTTCATGTTGCCAAAGATATCCTAGTGGATAAGAAAAGGCTCTAGGTGTCCCCACATCTACCATCAAAAGAACACCCTATGGTCATGTACATGTGAAATGCTCGAACAACAAAATCTATAAAAGTGTGCATACTGTGATACTCTCTCATTAATATCTCACCAACTGACATAACTCATGGTATAGATGGGATAGCATGTTGCGGCCCCATGTGAAGATGGTCCTATCACTCTCCATCCTTTGTATGAGATGGATAAAAGGTGCTAAAAATATTGTACCCTTTGTGTTGGGTACTAGAAGCAAAGAAAGCATACACAACATAACCTTCTGTACCAAGGGTGTCAGACCTACCAATATAACTGATAGAGTGACATGGTCTACTTGGGTTTTCATCTATGGAAATCATCCTAGGAAATACTCTGCATCTGCATGAAAATCCTCAGAACACCACTATACTATCGGTTTGATGGGCTCACCCCAAACTGGAAGTCGCCGGATCTTATATACATCCTCTAGTGTCACTATGATGTCTCCTAAGGGAAGATGAAAGGAACATGTGTCCTCATCCCACCTCTCTATAAGAGGTGATATCATGGCTCAATGGAATCTCATATGTGGTAGTATTATTACCTAGTATAGTCCTACATCTCTCAGCAGCTGTGTCTCATCCTCATTTAGCTTGGACAACTTCTCTCTGATTAGCGGTAATGACCCTCCAAAGGGGTGCTCTTGGAGATGAACCAGGTCCTGTAAGCACAAAACAACATCATATCAGAACTATAGAATCACTAAACTATATATCCAACTTGACCAGGTCAAGGTCAACCTCTGGTAGGTTGAGGTAAAATTTCCTGGGTCAAGGTCGACCTTCCTAGGTTGAGGTCGACCTTACTGGGTCAGGGTCGACCTCAATCTAGAAAGGGGGTAGACCTTCCCAGTTTATGTCAACCTTAAAGGGTCAGGGTCGACATAAATAGGTCAAGGTTGACCTTAGAGGGTCAGGGTTTACCTTGAATATAAAAACAAGAATTTGAGATTGTAGATATCAAAAACATTGAACTTACCTCGGGTAGCAGCTGTCCTGTGGCCAGGAACTATCTCAGAAGCTTTATTTTTGTCACTTGAAGTTATTCTCTGATTGGCATACCGATTTCTATCCTAAACTATGAAAATTGTAACAATGAGGAGGTAAGTGATCTTTTCCCTTATTTATAGGTATAAATTAGGGTTTTTATTAGGGTTTTGTTAGGGTTTATTTAGATTAAATTAAAATTTCCCTTCATATGCTTTTAGATAGACACTCACTCTTTCAATCATAACTTGAGTTCTGTAGCTTCATTTTTAGTGCCGTCTGTGGAATTGGAATCGTGATTCAGATAACTAACTACTTGAATCAGTTTAGGAAGGTTAGGAATCCTTGTAACTAGTTTAGGAAAATATTTTTCAACAAGTTGCATATCCATTGTATAGGGCTATCTTTATCACCCTTTTGAAGTAGTCAGCCAAAAAAGGGGGGCATAAGGGGATATATTCACTTCTTGATTTCATCTTAGTAAGCCTTAGATGGTTTATGGATTTTCATTAACCTTGTGTGCTACAGGTTGCAGGTACTAACAGTTTCTTGCAGGATCTCTATATTGAAGACTTGGCTATATCCTTTTTATTTTATGATATTTTCTTACTTTAGCTTGCATATTCATGTAGTTTCATAGCTAAGCTAAAGTGGGGGCTAAATGTCATCTTAAAATGGAATAACTTCCATCTTGGTAGGTTTAGCACCCTCATTTAGTGCATTTACATGATAGATTTTCATTTAGGATGCATCTTCACTTGGTAATTCTTTGTTTCTAAGTGAAAATAGGGTTAGGATCCTGAGCATTCTTCTTGATTTCCTTTTTTGTGGCTCTATTTTCTAGGTAGGAACTATGTAGTTTTCCTCTTAGCCTTCATCAAATTTGGATCATAGCGGGGCCCTAAATTCAGAATTGGTCCCTGGATCCGAATGCAGAAGTTTTTATTTAGAATATAATTAATTTTTTTCCTCCTTAGTTGGTGATTGTGATTGGACCATAATTCAAGGTGAAATTTAAATTAGGGGGCACTCAAATTTCCCTAGGAGGCTTACCTTGAAATCTTTGTACAAGCACTCTCTTTTTCTTTCATTTGATATATGATCATGATACAAGATAATGATATGACATGATGATGATATGAGATGATGATGCAAGAATGCAAGAGGATGATATAGGAGGAAAAGATATGATGATGCGTTGATGCAACCAAGCATTTTGTGGACATTCATTGGAGAAATAAAGAGTTCTTCAAGCCTTCCTTCTTCTTTGATCTACTATTTTCAACATTCAAGCATTCAAAGGATACAATCATGTGGTAGCAACTATGGATTGTGAGTTTGGTAGGAGTAAATTAGCCATGGAGGCTTGGTATTCTTTCTTTATCATATTCAAATCTATGAAATTCTCTTTCATTTTCAATTCATGCTAGGGTTTCAATCTAGAGGATTAGATCTTGGCATTACACATTCAGAGCTCTTCCTTTGAGCAACACACACACATATTTTATTACATTCGGCTATTCATGGAGGTGGAGATCACCAAAATGGGGGTTTGAATAAGGCAAAACCCTATATAGCCACCCCAAAAAACCATTTTCAGATATCTATAGTCATTGTTTCAGGAGTTGCAAAGCATATTTGAATACCCTTTTCAAAAAAAAATTTAGGATCCACAAACATAATTTCCATCAGAGCAGTCTAGGTCAAGGTCAACATAAAGGGGTCAAGGTCAACCTGTATCTGGGTCAAGGTAAACATAGAGAAGAAAAGGAAAATATTTCTATTTTTTTTCTGTCTCCATGTTTCTGTTCTAGATCTGGTTGTAGAACTTCTAGAAACTCAGTGCAGGCACCATAAAACAACAATTTCCAGATCTGTTATCTTATGAGGTACGTATGTCATTTCATTATTCTTTGCAAACATTTCTAGATTTATATTCCTTATCATTACAATTAAATATAAGTGGTTAATGAAGGCATAGGGTTTCATTTATGTGCAATCCCCTATTGTTCTAAACTCTATCCACATCCATTTTTCACCTTACATGGTGGAAAGAGTAGAAGGAGATATGTTTTTAAAATTAGGAGCACTATGTGAAATGGAAGGAACATTTGAATAAGAAAAAAGAATATTATTGTAAGTAGGCATGTATGAAGGTAAATAAACATGTGGCATACTAGAGGGAGAAATACTATTATTAGAAATGGGAAGATGTATAGGATTAGAGGGTTGAAAGGAAGTGATTATGATAGGTGGGGTATAGGTAGAAACACTAGGTGTTGAGGTAGGAATGAGATTAGAAGGATCAACACTAGCTAGAGGTTGAGTATAACCAGGCTCTTGAGAACAATATTGAAGTATATTGACATTGTTATGAACAAGTTGAGAAAGGGCACATAATAAATCCACTCTATGTTCATCATTATGACTTATCTTTTTAAAACCACTAAATATAGAAATATCCTTGGGGTTGGGATTCTCTTGACCTAACCATTGTTCAAATTCATCAAAGTCATGAGAAAGATTTTGGATTTGACTAGATGTAACACTTAGGCTCTCATCCTCACAATGGGAAGAATGGGAAGAGTTATTTTTAAGAGGTAGAGGAAGATCATTATTATGCACGTTGGTCTCCTCAATATTCCTAGGAAGGAAAGAGGACTCAAGATCAAAGGAACCCAAAATTCTACATCTTCTTGTAACAGAAATTCTATAAGTAGGACTCAATATAATAACAATCATACACAAAATAAAAATAAGATAGATCTAAATAAATATAAATACACAAAGCAGATCCAATTCTTAAGCCAAAAGGTTAAGCTAGATGAATTATAAAGAAAATCTAAACAAGGCATTAAGAATTAAAGAAAAATAGATCTAACACAAATTTTAGATATCTAAATGCATATACTGACAAAATAGATCTATATGTAGAAAAATGCATAGAGACGAGATCTAACTACCAAAATAAAAAGAATGTAACAAGAATCAGGTTCACCAAAATGTACAATAGAAGATAGGGTTCACTTAATGGGATCTAAGTTCTCCCCAATTTCAAAAGGTGGATTTAGAATATGAAGCCCCCTCAAGTCAAATCATATCAACACCATAAGAAAGGGTGGAGTGATGCCAATTTGATCTTCAGTTCTTATGGGCTTCTTATATTTTTGTGTCTTTCTTGGAAATTGTGAAGGAGGATGAATCGAGTTACCTAAATCTATAAATACTAAAGAGGAAATGAAACTTTAAATATTTGTACCTTGGAGAAAAGAAGGATATTTTGTTCTATTTTTGTTTTTTTTTACTATCAAAATCTTGGAATTAGTTGTATTTCTAGATCTAGGTCCTAAAACCTACCTTCTATCTCTACTGAAAATCTAAGCCTATTTATAAGGGTTCAACATGTTTGGAAAAATTTGTACCTGGGTTCAAAGCATTTGGAATTTTTTGTACTCGGTGAATCTATTTCGTATTTGGAAGAGACTTGTGTCAGGACCTGCAGAGCTTGAATATGCAATTATAGCTTCTTGGCCTATACCTAGACACAAAAAATGGGGTAATAGGTTGGCTAAAGGGGGTTTCCTTGGTCAAACCCCTATTTATGAATCAACCTTTAAATAGGAAATGTAAATCATAAGGTAAAAACAAAGTCTCAATACCATGTTAACGTGCTTACCCTCATGGACGTATGTTTGTATCACTCAAATCCATGAAATATGCTTGATTCTTGTTTATTGAATGTAGATGTTGATCTTATAGGAGAGATGTAGGATCAAGGATTCCTTCACATGTGCATGGATCTATGAATACCAATCCTAGATCTTGATTTGCTTGAGTTGTTTGATCACACTTGCAAGGAGAGAGAGAAGAGTGATGGAGAAAGAGAGATCTTATTTTCTTGTTTGAGTTCTTCACTAAGACATCTCAATGAGATAGAAAATATAACTCTAAATTGAACAAGATTTCCTTGATGAGATAGAGGAATAATAACATCTTCTCTTGAGCATTTAAAATCACCTATCTTTCTTGAATGAATGTTTGGACATGATAACTTGAGATTATCTGTGATAGATTGCATATGATTATTGATTGAAAAATAAGGAGAGATATAGCATTTATATACTTTTCCCCTCATTTAAAGATATACAACTAAGCCAATACAACTGTTGGAGTAGAATTGAATTAAAACCCCGATATCAGGCTCTAGGCCCAATCTGGGACAAAATACCTAGGTTTAGAACATTTGGAAATTGTGCACCATAGGATTTTGTCCCAAAATTTTCTAGGGACATTAGGATGGTGAAAAAGGGCTCCAATTTGAATTACAGGTTTCTGAGATCAAGTAGAACAAGAAAAAAAACCTTGAAATCACAAAAGAGAGACTATAGGTCCTAGTTAGAGACACCAATAATGGGTGCTAACATTTTAGAATGGTACATTATATAAATTTTTTTTCATACATTATAGGAATAGACTAATCATATACCACCTCATTATCCTTCAAAGTCTTCTTCATACATAGTACTTGACTGCATCAAGATGTTTTAGCAATTTATTTAGCTTCTATTGTGGTTAAGGATACTAAGTACTACTTCTTACCAAAAAAATAAAATAATATATCTCCCAAGAAAAAATACTCTAGAACTGGTACTTCTATTATCAACCAGACAATTAACCCAATAAACATTAATATTTGGCTTCTATTGTGGATAAGAACACTAACTCCATGTTCTTACCAAACAAAGAAAATAATCTATCTCCTAAGAAAAATGCACTAGCACTAGTACTTTTATTATCAACAAGACAACCAACCCAATCAACATCAATATAAGCCTTCAAATAGAAACTAGAATCACAGCTATACCACAAACCATAGTATGGAGTCCCCTTTTGTACAATAAAAAAAGGGAAGCAAGGTGGTTGATCCAATTTTCTATTGCACAATTGGAAGGAAGATGACCAATAGGATTGAGTAATACTTAAGTAGTAAATAAGTCAATGATCCTTGGTTGATTATGAGATAAGATGAGATGGATTTGAGAGGAAATGATATAATGATGCAAAATAAGAGGCTAAATAATAAAAATTGATAAGATTTGGGAAGTACAAATTGACAAAAAGTTGATGAGAAGTTGTAATTATTTTAATGGGATCTAGAAAGATATACTAACTTGTAGTTTAAATTTGAAGTGAATTTGTAAGGTACGAAATGAAATAAGTGTTTTGTTCCTAGAAAAAAATTGTATATTTTTGTTTTAATAAGGTTTCCTCGACAATATAGGATTGTGTTACGGTGTTTGTATTTACTACATTATGATTTGAATTAAAGTTTTGTCTTGTAAATTTTAAGGTTTAATAATCTCTCTCACAATGATTCACCCCCCCCTCTCAGCTGTGTTGGTGGACTTTTATTGCTAACACCAAGGACTAGTGGGTAGTTTAGTTTTGAGAATACAGTGATATATGGATTTGATGTTGTAGAGATTTGTAAGTTTGGTATTATAGTGGTCTTTGAGGAAGAGAATGAGAGAGGTCATGAACACAAAAGGTGAAGTGAACCAAGGTAAAGGGAAAGGAAAAGTGAAGGGTTTTGAGTGTGATTCAAGACCAAAGAATAGAATATTCCAACACAAGAATGAAAATGACGTGGATGTAGGTGTAAAGACAAGTTTTACATTAGTTCTAAATGAAAGAAGGGCCAGAAAACATACCTCCAGGTAGTTTGCAAGGTTGGAGAAGTATCAATTTGGTAACAAGTTCAATAAAGCAAGACACAATGCTAATATTTAGTTCTTAACTCAATGGAAAGGCTTACCAGGTGAAATATATTTTGAAGATCAAGGAGATGAAGTGTTCGAGTGTAGACAAGTTTCAAATCAATTTATAAGGGACTTGGAAAAGTTTTCAACCTAGTTGTATGGTGTAGGGGAACCCAATGTGTTTTAGGCCTCTATGAGGCTAGTATGAATTTTTTCATGTGTCATGTCATGTCAAGGTTGGAATAAGGTCCTATGGACCATTTTTTGATTCTTCAAATATTCCACGTGGTAAGTTAATAAATGTTTTCATCATATGTTAAATATTGTCACAAGGGTGGAAATGATGTAGCTTGGGTAAAGGAAACTTGGTATGGAAATTATTCTTATTTGGATGTAACAAGGTCCTTGCAGACCATTTTACATGTTTGTATATCAATTAGGGTCGCTACAATAAATGTTGTCAATAATGTTATAATGTTGCAAAACTTGCATTAGTAACTTTGCAAATTTTACTTGCATTTTGGGTAGTTAACAATCACATGTTAAAAAATATGTTATGGGATGTTGTTAGTCATTATAATCATGTTAAATAGATCTCTAAAAATTTTTAGGCATGGTTTTTTAATGTTTTTTTGAAGGCAATAAAAACATACTAATTTCCTGTGCAAATTTCATATTTTATGTTGTTACACTGTTTGATATAGTTTGTACTGTAACGTTATGTCTCAAGGATTACATGAATGGAAACTAGAGTGAGTCTACTTTAATTTGGTGGTAATTTGTCAATTTTTCATTAAGGGGAAATTAAGTTAGAGTGGTTTTTGTGAAAACAATCCTAAAATTGTAGGTAACATGGGTTTGACCACTAAAATATAATTTTCCCTACATTCCACCATGGGAAAATGTTCAAACATAGTGGAATGTTAGTTCAAGATGTACTTTCTATGATTCAAGAGATTAGAATGAAAGAGGTAAAGTATCAAGTGAGTTTGAGTGAGCCTTAGGAATGACATCCTCATGTGATAGGCTTAAAACTTGGATTGTTTTAACAAATTTGTAAACTTGTCAAAATTTATTAAGTTTGGGCACCCAAAACTAATTGTAATGTTAGTTTGGTGTTGAATATTCACTGTTGGAAGTGTTTGTTTGGAAGTTGAATTGAAATTTAGAGTATTTTCTTGGGAAATGAGGGCTAATTGTGCCCCTAAAAACCAATAACAACCATTATTTGATCCATGTGTTCCAAAATACCATAGGGTGAGTTAGCTATATGTCATGTGTATCCTTAAGGGGTGCTCCAAACTATCCTTTGTATTTCCAAAATCCCATGTTGCAGAACGTTATTGGCCAAGGAACCAATTTTGAGTCCTAATAAGAGATATCCTCATTGTGAAGGAAACCAAATCAAATCTCATGAAGGGTAGTTTCAGAGTGTTTTCTTATATGTTTTGGGGTACCCTAGGGTACAAAAATAATTAGAGCATTGGTTGTGTTTAGGGTGAATGATTTCATGTTAAGCACATTTGTAGCCATTAATGGTTAGTGTCCAGTTGTCAAGGTGGGTCATGATAGGGAAATCTAGTTGTGAAACCATCATTTTGTCCCTTTGGTTAATTTTTCTCTAGTGTGCACCTACATCCTTGAAGGCTCTGCATCAAAATCCCACCAAAATGTTTTATATGTATTTTAATTATTTCATAAAATTTAAAAAAAAAAACATCCTTGCTATTAAATTTATTTTCATTAGCTAATAAAGATCATAATATTTGTACATCATTGTAAGGCACTTCCTTCTTGTGAATATTACTGCATTTTTCTATATTTTTCATTCTTTTTATGATCATATTCAAAAAAAAATTCTTGCCTGAAAACTCTTAACCAATAATCCATGTTATCATAATCATCATCATTAGTAGATGAAGATTTAATTCAAGCTATACTTTTATATTGCCGGTGAGAATGAAATAGAGATATTGCAGAGACTACCACATTACTTTAGATTTGATTATTTCATATGCATTCTAGCTATGCATTTTCAACATCCTTTCATCATCTTCGAATCTTTTTTTTGAACATGATTCTAAAGGCAAATATACTCAAGATAACATACCTAAAGAAGATTTTGTTGAAATAAAAAACAAATCAATAGAATTTCATTTAAACAATATCAAATTCAACTAATAATAATAAATATTAGATATTAAGATATATATAAAATAATAAATCATTATTTGAATTAAAAGTATATTTAAAATCTCACCAAATTTTAAATTATTAGATTTAAAATTGAAATATAAAAGATAAAAAAAACTCATTAATTTTTAATTATAAATATAATATTGGTCACTACTTAGTCCCACATTCTCATGCACATGTCCAAGGTCAAAGGAGGTCTTGAACTTCAAACCTAGCTCAACTTATTCCAAAAGATCATCATAACACTATCTTACTCATAGTTCAAATATCACATTAAAGAGAAAAAATAATTGAAAGTAATTGATCATCAAAAAATAAATAATATCAAACAAATCATAATACTATTAAACTTATTTTTTTGATCCACTCTATATATTTGTTAAAAACTAAGAAAATAATATGATAATTAATTATTCTTCACAACTTACATCGTAGTTGTAAGATTTATAAACCAAATTTGCTACATTGTTCATATAGAACAATAATAATATAACACCACTTGGTACTCTTCCACATTATATTTTCCCTAATATCTTCTTCACAAAATTCTTGTATTCAACCACCTAGCACTAATCTTCCATCAATTTCGAGGAAGATATTCATTAAATCTTCATCAATATCTAAAAAGATATTGAAATGTTTGGAACCTTTGTTACAAAATTTGAATTTTTTTTATGATTTAAGAAAAATATTGGGAAAAATAAGAGATTGAATGTTAAAATTCTATAAGGAACATTAAAGCAATCAACTAGAAAATTTGTCAAAATCCAATAAACAAATTTGATCATAAAAGTTAGGTAACAAATCAAGTAAAGATTTTATTGAAATTAAGACGAAATTAAGAAAATGATATTTCATATTAGATATCTTCAACTTGTAATAAAAAAATACTAAAACAAATCAAACAAGAAAACATCATTTAAATTAAAAATACATACAAAAGTTACCAATTTTTTATAGATTTGATGTATATATTTATTTCATAAATTTAAATTTGTGAAAGACTTATTATTACAACTTCTTTTTATGAGTTCAAATTTTAATTAAACTACAAATACCATAATATTTCTCAATCATTTGAATTCAAATTTTTCCTATAATTTTCATTCATGTTATATTTATACTTAAAAATAAAGTCATTATTTCCTTAAATTGCTTAATCAATAATCTATTCTATCACAATCATAAAAGTTAAGTAACAAATTAAATGAAGATTTTGATGAAATCAAGAAGATGACATTTAAAGATAGATACCTTCAGTTTGCAATAGAAAAATAAAATATTAAAATAGGTCAAACAAGAAAACCCCATTCAAATTAAGAATATATAAGAAAACCCACAAATTATATATATATATATATATATTTCATAAACTTTAAATAAAAAATTAAAAAATCATGAAATAAAAAACATTCTTGCTATTACAATTTCTTTTGAAGAGTATAAATTTTTCATTTAACTTACAAAGATCATAATCTTTTAAATCATTTCAAGTCACTTCCTTATAATGAATATTATTGCATGTTTCCTCAATTTTCATTCTTTTTGTGATCATAAATTTAAAATTTGGTCTTGCCTCAAAACTCTATCAATAATATATGTTATCACAATCATCGTCATTCACTTGGAATTTCATTCAAGCTATCATTTTCTACCATATTTTGGATACTCAAATTATTTCATAGATTATTCATATATTCTAGCTTTGTCTTTTTCATCATCATTTAATTCTAGTAAGTGTAAATGATTGCCTTATCTGCTAGTAAGTGTAAGCACCATTTTCCATAGTTGGTATTGTTCATGCATGTTATTTATCTCACTATCTATGTCTAACTCTCATTTTATCAATCATTTCTCTACTAAGAACTCTGGAATTGATGACGAGTCCACGCTATTTTAAAAGAAAATTAGTTTGTTCAACCTATAGATAGAGATTTTATCAATAATTACAAGAAAAAATTATCAGACTTCAACTTTTATATATTTTTTGTTTTTCACCATGTAGAATAGCAAAGTTTGACTACTACTAATGATAGTCTAGTATAACTAAAGTTTTGACAAAATAATAATCACTATAATCCTAAGATTATGTTATTAATAATTACAAGAAAAAAATATCAGACTTCAACTTTTATATATTTTATGTTTTTTCACCGTATGGAATAACAAACTTTGACTACTACTAGTGATAGTCTAGTATAACTAAAGTTGGAGTTTTTTTATGATTTAAGAAAAATATTGGGAAAAGTAAGTGATCAAATGTTAAAATTCTATAAGGAACATTAAAATAATCAAACTAGAAAAAAATGGTCAAAATTTAATAAACATATTTGATCATAAAACTTAGGTAACAAACCAAGTGAAGATTTTATTGAAATCAAGAAAAAGACATTTTAAATAGATATCTTAAACTTTAATAAGAAAAATAAAATACTAAAATAAATCAAACAAGGAAACACCATTTAAATTAAAAATATATACAAAACTCACCAAATTGTTATATATTTGATGTATATATTTATTCATTAAAATTTAAATTTTATAAAAGTCTTGTTATTACAACTTCTTTTTAAGAGTTCAAATTTCAATTAAGTTACAAAGATCATAATCTTTCTAAATAATTTTAATTCACTTTTTTGTAATGAAGATGGTTACATTTTTCCTATAATTTCCATTCTTGTTATAAGCATACTTAAAATAAAGTTTTTATTTCCTTAAATTGCTTAATCAATAATCTATACTATCACAATCATAAAAGTTAAGTAACAAATTAAATGAAGATTTGATGAAATCAAGAAGATGACATTTAAAGATAGATACCTTCAGTTTGCAATAGAAAAATAAAATATTAAACTAGGTCAAACGAGAAAACCCCATTCAAATTAAGAATATATATGAAAACCCACAAAAAAAAAATTTAGTTTTATTTTTTTCATAAACTTTAAATTAAAAATAAAAAAACATGAAATAAAAAACATTCTTGTTATTACAATTTTGTTTGAAGAGTATAAATTTTCATTTAACATACAAAGATCATAATCATTTAAATCATTTCAAGTCACTTCCTTATAATGAATATTACTGCATTTTTCCTCAATTTTAATTCTTGTTGTGAACGTAAATTCAAAATTCATTGTTGCCTCAAAACTCTACAAATAATATATGATATCACAATCATCGTCATTCACTTGCAATTTCATTCAACCTATCATTTTCTACCATATTTTGGATAATTAGATTATTTCATAGATTATTCATATATTCTAGCTTTGTCTTTTTCATTATCATTTAATTATGGTAAGTGTAAATGATTTCCTTATCTGCTAGTAAGTCTAAGCACTATTTTCCAAAGTTGGTATTGTTCATGCATGTTATTTATCTCACTATCTATTTTTAACTCTTGTTTTACCAATCATCTTTCTACTAAAAACTCTGGATTTGATGACCAGTCTACACTACTTTAAAATAAAATTAGTTTGTTCAACCTATAGATAGAGATGTTATCAATAATTACAAGGAAAAAATTATGAAACTTCAACTTTTATATATTTTATGTTTTTCACTGTGTGGAATAGCAAACTTTGACTACTACTAGTGATAGTCTAGTATAACTAAATTTGTGACAACATAATATTCACTATAATCTTAAGATTATGTTATCAGTAATTACAAGAAAAAATTATCGCACTTCAATTTTTATATATTTTATGTTTTTCACTATGTGGAATAGCAAGCTTTACTACTACTAGTAATAGTCTAGTATAACTAAAGTTGAAATTTTTATGATTTAAGAAAAAAATGGGAAAAATAAGAGATCAAATGTTAAAATTATATAATCCAATAAACATATTTGATCATAAAAGTTAGGTAACAAACCAAGTGAATATTTTATTGAAATTAAGATGAAATCAAGAAAATGACATTTTAAAATAGATATCTTCAACTTATAAGAAAACTAAAATACTAAAACAAATCAAACAAGAAACTATCATTTAAATTAAAAATATGTATAAAAGTTACCAAATTTTTATATATTTGATGTATATATTTATTTCATGAAATTTAAATTTTATAAAAGTCTTATTATTACAACTTCTTTTTAAGAATTCAAATTTCAATTAAGCTACAAAGACCTTAATCTTTCTAAATCATTTGAATTCACTTTTTGTAATAAAGATGGTTACATTTTTCATATGATTTTTCATTCTTGTTATGATCATACTTAAAATAAAGTCACTATCTCCTTAAAATGCTTAATCAATAATCTATACTATCACAATCATAAAAGTTAAGTAACAAATTAAATAAAGATTTTGATGAAATCAAGGAGATGACATTTAAAGATAGATACCTTCAATTTGTAATTAGAAAAATAAAATATTAAACTAGGTTAAATGAGAAAACCCCATTTAAATTAAGAATATATAAAAATATCCACAACATTTTTTATATATTTATATCTATTTCATAATCTTTAAATTAAAAAAAAAATCAAATAAAAGCATCCTTGCTATTACAATTTATTTTGAAGAGTACAATATCTCGTTTAACTTACAAAGATCATAATCTTTTAATTCATTACAAGTCACTTTCTTATAATAAAGATTATTGCATTTTTCTTCAATTTTCATTATTGTTGTGATCATAAATTCCAAATCGTCATTCTTGCCTCAAAATTCTACCAATAATCAATGCTATTACAATCATCATCATTCACTTGGAATTTCATTCAAGCTATCATTTTCTACCATATTTTGTCTAGATACTTAGATTATTTCATATATTCTAGCTTTCTCTTTGTCACTATCATTTAATTCTGGTAAGTCTAAACAGTTGTCCGCTAGTAAGTCTAAGCACTATCTACTAGTAAATCTAAGAATCATTTTCCATAGTTGGTATTGTTTATTCATGTTATTTATCTCACTATTTGTTTTTAACTCTCGTTTTACAAATCATTTTTATACTAAAAACTCTGGATTTGATGACCAGTCCACACTATTTTAAAAGGAAATTAGTTTGTTCAACATATAGATAGAGATGTTATCAATAATTACAAGAAAAAATTATCAAACTTCAACTTTTATATATTTTTTGTTTTTCACCGTGTGGAATAGCAAGGTTTGACTACTACTAGTGATAGTCTAGTTAGCTAAAGTTGTGATAACATAATAATCACTATAATCCTAAGATTATGTTATTAATAATTACAAGAAAAAATTATCAAACTTCAACTTTTATATATTTTATGTTTTTTCATTGTGTGGAATAACAAACTTTGACTACTACTAGTGATAGTTTAGTATAATTAAAGTTCGAATTTTTTATGATTTAAGAAAAATATTGGGAAAAATAAGAGATCAAATGTTAAAATTCTATAAGGAACATTAAAATAACCAAACTAGAAAAAAATGGTCAAAATCTAATAAACATATTTGATCATAAAAATTAGGTAACAAACCAAGTGAAGATTTTATTGAAATCTCAAAAATGACATTTTAAATAGATATCTTCAATTTTAATAAGAAAAATAAAATACTAAAATAAATCAAACAAGAAAACACCATTTAAACTAAAAATATATACAAAAGTCCCCAAATTTTTATATATTTGATGTATATATTTATTCCTTAAAATTTAAATTTTATAAAAGTCTTCTTTTTACAACTTTTTAGGAGTTCAAATTTCAATTAAGTTATGAAGACCATAATCTTTCTAAATCATTTGAATTCACTTTTTTGTAATGAATATGGTTACATTTTTCCTATAATTTTCATTTTTTCTTATAATCATACTTAAAATAAAGTCATTTTCTCCTTAAAATGCTTAATCAATAATCTATACTATCGCAATCATAAAAGTTAAGTAACAAATTAAATAAATATTTTGATGAAATCAAGAATATGACATTTAAAGATAGATACCTTCAAGTTGTAATAAGAAAATTCAAATACTAAACTAGGTCAAACAAGAAAACCCCATTCAAATTAAGAATATAAACAAAAAAACTACAGATTTTCTTATACATATTTTTTATTAATTTCAAAAAATTTAAATTAAAATAAAAAACATCGTTGCCATTACAATTTCTTTTGAAGAGTATAAATTTTCATTTAACTTACAAAGATCATAATCTTTTAAATCATTTCAAGTTACTTTCTTATAATGAAGATTAATGTATTTTTCCTCAATTTCATTCTTGTTGTGATTATAAATTCAAAATAGCCATTCTTGCCTCAAAACTCTACTAATAATCTATGCTATGACAATCATCATCATTCACTTGGGATTTCATCCTAGCTATCATTTTCTACCATATTTTTGATACTCAAATTATTTCATATATTCTAGCTTTGTCTTTGCCATCATCATTTAATTCTAGTAAATCTAAATGATTGCCTTATCTACTAGTAAGTCTAAGCATCGTTTTCCATAGTTGGTTTTGTTCATTCATGTTATTTGTTTCATTATCTATTTTTAACTCTCATTTTACCAATCATTTTTCTACTGAAAACTCAGGATTTGATGACCACCCTACACTATTTTAAAAGGAAATTATTTTTTTCAACCTCCAGATAGAGATGTTGTCAATAATTACACGAAAAAAATATTAGACTTAAACTTTTATATATTTTATGTTTTTCACTATGTGGAATAGCAAGCTTTGACTACTACTAGTGATAGTCTAGTTTAACTAAAGTTGTGACAACATAATATTCACTATAATCCTAATATTATATTTATCAATAATTACATGAAAAAATTATCAGACTTCAGCTTTTATATATTTTATGTTTTTCACCGTGTGGATTAGCAAGCTTTGACTACTGCTAGTGATAGTCTAGTATAACTAAAGTTGAATTTTTTTATGTTTTAAGAAAAATATCGGGAAAAATAAAAGATCAAATGTTAAAATTCTACAAGGAACATTAAAGTTATCAAACTAGAAAAAAAAAATTCAAAATCCAATAATCATATTTGTTCATAGAAGTTAGGTAACAAACCAAGTGAAGATTTTATTGAAATCAAGATGAAATCAAGAAAATGATATTTTAAAATAGATAACTTCAAATTGTAATAAGAAAAATAAAATACTAACATAAATCAAACAAAAAAACATCATTTAAATTAAAAATATATACAAAAGTCACCAAATTTTTATATATTTGGTGTGTATATTTGTTTCATGAAATTTAAATTTTATAAAAGTCTCAGTATTACTTCTTTTTAAGACTTCAAATTATAATTAAGTTACAAATACCATAATCTTTCTAAATCATTTGAATTCATTTTCTTGTAATGAAGATGGTTGCATTTTTCGTATGATTTTCCTTCTTGTTATAATCATACTTAAAATAAAGTCATTATCTCCTTAAAATTATTAATCAATAATCTATACTATCACAATCACAAAAGTTAAGTAATAAATTGAGTGAAGATTTTGATGAAATCAAGAAGATGACATTTAAAGATAGAAACCTTCAATTTGTAATAAGAAAAATAAAATATTAAACCAAGTCAAATAAGAAAACCCCATTCAAATTAAGAATATATAAAAAAAACCTCACAAATTTTTTAGATATATTTTTATTTATTTCATAAACTTTAAATTAAAAATAAAACACATCAAATAAAAAATATCCTTTCTATTACAATTTCTTTTGAAGAGTATAAATTTTCATTTAACTTACAAAGATCATAATCTTTTAAATCATTTCAAGTCACTTCCTTATAATGAAGATTACTACATTTTTCTTCAATTTTCATTCTTGTTGTGATCATAAATTCAAAATAGTCATTCTTGTCTCAAAACTCTACCAATAATCTATGCTATCACAATCATCATCATTATCTTGGAATTTCATTCAAGCTACCATTTTCTACCATATTTTGGATACTCAGAAGATTTCATATATTCTAGTTTTTTCTTTGTCATCATCATTTAATTCTAGTAAGTCTAAATGATTACCTTATCTGCTAGTAATCTAAGCATCATTTTCCATAGTAGGTATTATTCATTCATGTTATTTATCTCACTATCTATTTTTAACTCTCGTTTTACCGATCATTTTTCTACTGAAAACTCTTGATTTGATGACCAGACTACACTATTTTAAAAGGAAATTAGTTTGTTCAACCTATAGATAGAGATGTTATCAATAATTACAATAAAAAATTATCAAACTTCAGCTTTTATATATTTTATGTTATTCACCATGTGAAATAGCAAGGTCTTACTACTATTAGTGATAATCTTGCATAAATAAAGTTGTGACAACATAATATTCACTATAATCCATATATTTAGTCTTAAACTAGTTGGCAACTTGGACCAACTAAATCTGAGAGAGAGAAGAATATGCCCATTGATAAATCGATGGAAGTATAGTAAAAATTCATCTCTCTCTCTCTCTCTCTCTCTCTCTCTCTCTCTCTCTCTCTCTCTCTCTCAAAGGTAGAAAAATAGGTTATTTGGAAATTCTCTCATTTTATTTTTTTCAAGGGGTATCATTTGAATGTGCGGCATGGATATAGAAAATATTAATAGAGGACATTCTCAATTCCTCTATGGAAGATATAATAGATTGTATTTTACTTATCATTAGCACAATTGTAATATTGTTTAAAAAATAACTATGGTAAATAATAGGATAAAGATAAACCTTAAGATAGATTTAGAATTGGCAGTGGAATGATAATTTGAGTTTAAATAACTTAAATGCTATATTTAGTTAGATTTTGAATGAGAATGTATAATTTGTTTGAAGATTTAAATTTTTATTTATTAATTTGTTTAAATATAAGGTTATTTCAAGAAAGATGTTTCAAAATTTGTAAATTAATTATATTTCATTCTAGATTAAGTTTGTGCTTATAAAATAAATCATTATATTTATAGAACTAATATTATGTAGAATTGGACTGAGACCTAAAAAATGAATTAACAAAGATTTATTAACTTTAACCTTAGCTTGGTGTACTTGTCATTAAGGTAGGGTGGTGTTTACAAACACCTTTGGGAAATTTCTAGGCAAGGATCTATTTTCTTATGACCAATGTCCTTCATGAACCACTTTAACAATAACAAACAAAAAATACAACATACCACACAAATCTACACAAACATATTTCTAGGTCAACTTGTGATAGCTTGTAAAAAGGGTTGTAAGGGTTTAAATTTGAATTATGAATTCTAAAATTATAAGTTGTAGATCTATAGTCACATTGTTAGGGTTTAGGCATATATGAACAAAAAAAAATAGTAAGATAACACATAAATAGAGAAAAGAGAAAATAAATAACACAGATTTAACGTGGTTAACCCAATATGGGATACAACCACTAGCGAAACAACTATCCACTTATTTTTATTATCCAATGAAGAGAAAATTAGAGTCTGATCTTTTCACATTACATTTCCACATATCTATAGGCCTTTTAGGTAGTTTACCAATGTTGGTTAAATAATTAACCCTAAAAAATGTTTGAGGAGTTAACCTAGGGAAATAATTGATGAGTTAACCAAAAACACTTGACAAGTTAACCCAAAAAAAATTGGGAGTTGCTCCAAAGCCCACAAATTGTAAAGAGTGTATAGTATAGCATGATCAGTCATCACATACCAATAATCTCCCACTTGGAGACTAATCAAGCTCTACACTAAACAATCTCCCACTTGGAGCCTAAGCTCGTAGAAACACCGCTACCCATGAAGCTCCCATTGGATTGATGCACCTAGATTGGACTATTTCTCATTGCCACTATGATCAATATTGAAAACTAATATAAAATAAGATGAAATTTAATTTCTCCCGTGTTACTTCCTTATTCAACATATCGACATGACTCTTTCTAGTAGTTATATTCTCTAGCTTCATCTATCCATCCTCTAAAATTGAGCATATAAAATGATACTAGAGTTGGATGTGTTTGGTCTTAGAGTGAAGGGTTGAGTTCCTTGCAAGATCAATCACATTTTGACTATCACTGTACAACCAGTTATGCTCTTATGTCTTTCCCAATTCCTCCATAAACCTTTGTAACCAAATCATCTCCTTAATAGCCTCTATAGAAGCAACATATTATGCTTCTTTTGTTTAGAGTGTTGCAACCTTTTGCAATTGAGAAACCCAACTAACCATTGTGATACTTATAGTAAAAATATACCCTATAGTTCTCCTCCTTCTATCAATATCTCCTAGTAAATTTGAATCAACATAGCCTTGTAAAGTGGAATGGGAGCCTCCAAAATATAAAGACTGAGTTGTTGTACCTCTCAAATACCTGATAATTGACTTTACTGCATTCCAATGCTCTTTTCCAAGATTGTTCATATACCTACTCACAAATCCCACTGCATGTGCAATATCTGGCCTTGCACACACCATGACATACATCAAGATACCAACTGCTAAAGAGTATGGAACCTTATACATGTAATCCCTCTCCTTCTATGTCTTGAGGCTCATTTCTTTGGACAATTTAAAATGAGTAGGAAAGGGTGTACAAACTAGTTTTGAATCTTGCATATTAAATATGTTGAACATCATTTCTATGTAATCACTCTAAGACAATGTCAATGTGTCATTTTTTCTGTCCCTAATTATTCTCATACCATGTATTTTTTTTTCTCCCTCAAATCCTTCATAGAAAATGATTGTGCTAATTTGTGTTTAAGGTAATTTATATACTGCACATTAGACCTGGCAATGAGCATATTATCAATATATAATAACAAGATAATATAGATACCATTATTCAATCTCTTGAAATAAACACAATGATCAAAATGACATCTGCTGTAACCTTGTTCAGCTATAAAAATATCAAATTTGAAATATCATTGTCTGGGTGCTTGTTTCATCCCATAGAATCTCTTCTTCAACCTACACGCTAAATTTTCCTTATCTCTGACCTCATATCCTTGTGGTTGCTGCATATAAATCTCCTCCTCCAAAGCTCCATGGAGAAAATTTGTCTTGACATCTAATTGTTCCAAATACAAATATTTTGTGGCCACAAGACTTAGAATAGTTCAAGTTGAAGTCATTTTAACAACAAGAGAAAATATATCATCAAAATAAATACATTTTTCTATGCAAAAACTTAGACCATAAGTATAACGTTGTAGTTTTTCTTGCCTCTGTGTTCTTCCTTTAACTTATAAACTCATTTGTTAGGCAATTCTCTTTTACCTTCATGAAATTAAACTAACTCCCAAGTTTGATTTTATATCAAGGAATCCATCTCCTCTTATATTCCTTGCTCTCAATTTTTATAGTCTCAATCTCCATTGCTTCTACATAACTTTTTGGTTCACCAGAATCAGTCAATAAAACATGATATAAGGAAGGAGAATATCATTCATGAGGTCTACTTATCCTAGAAGATCTTCTTACTGGAGTGTGAAGACCCTATTTTGGTTCTATTTTCTGGTATTTTTGGTGCTACATTTACAGAGATTTTATCAAGCACCATGCATTCTATGCATTCCTCTTCTTTCTTCTTGCCCTACATCTGACCCTTGTACATGAATTTTTCATTAAAAATGACATCTCTACTCCTAATAATTTTATGATTTTGTGAGGCCTCACCCCAAGCCTGTCATAGCTTTTCTAATTTTTTGTTATGATAGACATTGATACTTTATTTTGATGCACTATTTTTATACACCTTATGTTGTGGATTTGATCACTTTGGATTTAGATACATATTATTTCATGATGCACTTAATGGACTATATTATGTTACTATAATGGATTTTTCATTATGAGATATTGATTTTGGAAAACATTATGATTATGTGATGGAATATTGATGTTATGAGAGTAATTAGAAATTGAGATTTGATTTAGTTATGATGTAATTTGATTTTATTTTATGAAATTTAAATATTTAAATGATGTTATAAATGCTTATGATCTTAGGAGTTAAATGGAGTTGGTAGATGTTTCATAAAAGTTTTTAAATAATGTATATTTCATTACGATGTTTATTATATCTCCTTGGACTACTAATACTTGGATTTAGTGTCTAGGGGATAAGACCACGGTACTAAAATCGGGGAGCCAAACCTAGGTCTATGTGAAATTTAGTGAAAACCAAGGTTGCATCTAATGAGAGACAAGACCTCATTGTATCGTGTTTAATTTTGTAAACATAAATGTGTGCGTGATTGTATTTATTTCAAAATTGTAAATTGTATATTTAATTCTCATGTGAAATATGCCCAAGTGGATATACCATGTGTCTAGTGATGTGTAAATGTGTGTGTGTGTGTGTGTGTGTGTGTGTCACTTGACACTTGTGTTATGTACATGTGGCCATGACATGTCCACTTCAGGATTGGGTTCCCACCTACCTATGTTAGTACCATAGTGAATCCCCATGTAAATCCCTCGGTTAGGGAGCTTGAGGTTTGACATTATCACATGATTTTCGTGGGTAAGCTTTTAAGGCAAGTTTAGGAGGATAGAAAGGTACCTAGGGGTGTGTTTGAGCCATATTTAGGTATCCCATTTGATATAAATATGGGTAAGGGTCATTTTTAACCTTAGGAAAACCCTTAGTTGACTAAAAGACACATCCAAAAGTTAAATTTTTAAGTTGGATGATAATCAACTTTTGAAAGCATGGTCTTTGTTAGACAACCCTTCCATTTTGGTGCAAAGACTTGGTTCACTTTTTGAGTTACCTTTATAGAATATATTTTTAGTAATTTTGTAAGGATCTTAGAGAAGATAAACCTGCAATGAGAAGCTTACCCTTTCCCCAAGAGTTTCTAGAGGCCTTTTTAGTGGAAACTTTCCATGATTTAGAGTTTGAACACCCACTCTCTATCTTAGAGACATTTATAGTTTTGGAGAAACTTGGAGAAGGAGACTTAGGAAAGAGGGATCTCTTCATCAAATTTATTCCTTAAGATTGTATCTAGGTTGGTGGAACTAACATTTTTTGCTTGTTGCATTTACTTTTTTTGGATATTGGTAGTAGCATTATGTTGGTTTGCAAATTACTTGTTGTAAGCAATCCTTTCATGTTAGTATATGTGTTGTGATGAATATTTTGAGTTGGGTTTATTTCTTGTATTGTGATTTTTATTTGTGTTGAGATTGAATTATTTTTTGAATGGGATATTCAAGGTCCACTCACCCTTAAAAGGGAAGAGTAGCCTTGAGGGTGAAGGTATAGTGACAGTCCATGGGTGTGGAGTCTCTCCTCAAGGAGGAGAGGGAGAAAATATGAAGTATGGGCTCCATGAAGTCAATCCACATTTTTTTATTTTGGGGTTCATAAGGGATTTGTTTATGCCTTAAAGCATTGGGGGCATAAGGGATTTGATGTGCACTTGGAAGGAGATGAGAAGATGTTGTTTTTGATGCCTTGTGTCGAAGGCTATTTTGTTTTTTTCTTTCGATGGCTTTCTCCCCTTGGGTACTTGGTCCACTTCACCCCATTGTAGGGTCAATATGTGACTCATTTTGATAGCCATGGTTGGGATATTTTTGTTTATCGTTGTTTTCCAATCCTTGTTGTTTCTTTCATGTGTATTTCCTACCTTTGTTTGATTCCCCAAGCTTGGGGGTGGCCTCTTATTGGCCTAGGTTGGGAGGTGAGCATCCCATGGTCTTTTATTTTACCTTTCTATTTGCATAATTTTGATTTTCTTGGAGCTCTTGAAGGTTGAATATTAAGGTTATTTTTCAAGAGTTTATGTAAAAGCCATATGGCTGCAAACTTGTAACCTTGTTTTCAAAAGGAGTGTCCTTGAAAGATTTTGTTAAGCTAATTTAATATATTTGTAACTACTTTTTGTAGAGTATTCAATATTAGTTTGGGAAAATAGTGAATACAGTTGCCATAAAAAAACAAGAGAAAGTGAGCTATTATGTAGTTGCAAAGGAAAAACTAATTGAATAGGAGTTTTTTGGTATTTTGTCATCTTTTTTGAAAATGATAGTGAGCAATCAGGAAATTTGTATGTGTTGTTTTTTTATTTCCTTGAAGCTGTTATAAAAAAAAGATTGAAGTATTCCATGTCCTTTCTCTAAAAAAAAGGTGGTATATATAATTATACAATGAGTAGATGTAGGCTTTTGAGTAATTTGTATTCAAACTTATGAAATACATATTTTTATGTGGATAGATTTTAGTTTCCTTTAGAATCTTTCCCATTGATATTGCTCAAATCAAATGCATCATATCAGAACTTACATAGACATATTCACACTTTCTATCTTATATGTACATTCATATTTAGGCAAATATCCCTGTTAATCATTATGTTGTTATATTATTTTTCAAAAAATTACTTTCTGTATATAAATAAATGCAAATAGATTTATTTTAAATCTTGTTTTGTAGAGAAAAATAAACACGACACATATACATATTTATATAGCATTCTAATTTAAATAAAAATACATCATTTCTCTTATTTTAATTTACTCCCTGTGTATATGCCTACCTATAATATATATATATATGTATATA
>MU228294.1:2204877-2244932 GCA_018584345.1 Thuja plicata
TGGTGACTTTTTTAGTAGGCCTGGATGTCAGTACACCTGGCCAAGCCAAAAGCCAAAGCTAAGACATTATAGAATATAAGATATTAGCGGATATCCGATAATATCGGATATTTGATATTCATTAGTGAAAATATATTGTTGCTTGCGACTACGTTCAATATTTTCATTGTGAAAATGTTGAAGCAACCTAGAAAGAATTTTTGGATATCCATTACACATCATATATCCAATTTTTTACAGTATTGAGGTAAGCTAAATTTATAAGTTTCATTATTGTTTTTTTATTTTTGAATTGAAATTTGTAGTTTTAAAAAAAAAATAAGGTTGAGATGATATTGTTTATTGTTTTTTAAAATTGATTATAAACTAGGGTTGAAATGATAAAAACTATGGTTGAAATTGATATTATTTATTCTTTATTATTTTTGAATCAGACATGGATTCAAACGAATAAAAAAACACTCCTAATGAGTCTATGAACAATCCAGAACCACCTGAAAACAATCCCCCGTCTTCAGAAGACCTACCCATCTCAAATCGTTGACCATTACAGGATCTCATAGAAGACAATCTAAATCATCTTAGAGGAATACATACCACATATTCCAATATCCCCATATTGTACCCCAATGTTTTCCACGTTGAACTCCATTATTGAAAGCATGTAGAAACTCATAGAGCAACACAATGCTACACTTCTTTAGCGTGCATCCATGCACGCCCAGTTTGATGATGGGCTTGACTATGATCAAGTTATGGATCTAAATATAACAAAAAATGACATATATAACATTTTTGTTGATCCCAAAACCGGTTTAAAAGTAGACCCTAAAAAACCAAGTTGTCAATTAAATGGTGCACAAATGATGCAATATGTGACAACTTTTAGGACTGTTGGTGGATGGTTTTTGATACACGACCCTATAGAAATTTGGATGTCCTATTCTATTTCATAAGAAAATTGTATGCTAAATTTTTGCTCGGTAACAAGGTAAATTATTGGAGCATGAGATTGAAGTAGGGCCTAGGATTAGGTGCTCCTCAGGATAGGCCATGACCACAGTGGGTGAAATCTCGCACATATGTCCCCCCTCCTGATATTTCACCACCTCCTATAGTGCAACATCCTAATATTATTGTTGAGGCCAACTCACAGACTATTCAAGCCATTCATACCTTGATTGATCTACTAGTTAGGTAGAGTGCAGCATTGTTTCCTCCTCATGTTGATGCTTCTAGCCCTTCCACATCCTCCACGAGTTCACATGTTTGTGTGCCCCATACTTGCGGTATGTGCAAGAATATGTGCTTGGGTCCCCTAAGTGATAGTGATGCATATAACTTATTATTCGAGGTGGATGGTACTACACAACACACTACATGCATTGAAGCACCCCATGGAAATATGCATCAGGGGCATAGAGAGCCATGGACTCCTGTTACGGTAAGAGTAAACAATTATCTTGTTACATTGCATTTAATTTTAAATGTTCATATTTTTAATAGAATTTTCTTATAATGATTTCCCACTAATTTTTTTTTATGTGTTCAGTTGATGACAGAGGAGGAGATGGCACAGATGGAGGAGTCCATGCTTTCAGCCATTTCATTTGGCCTCAACACTTGCACAGTAAATACATTTTAATGTACTCATTGGTTTCCTTTTATTATAATAGTATATACATGTGTTTTATAAATTTTTTGATCATCTTATTACATTTTGATGCAGGTTTCACCAGTTACCACTGGGAGGAAGTGTGAGGGGGTTCAGGCGTTTGGCATTGGCAAGGGGAAGGTAATTAAGTATTTTAGATTGTTTCTGCATACATTGTTGGGATTAATGGGAAGTAGTAATGAGAGGGGAGGGGTGAATTAGTACCTCTAAAACTTTTAACACTTTTCACCTTTCTTCATTAGCAATCAAACTTTACTGTATCACCGACCATATATGACGTTCTTTCTTATGCATGTAATATTAATTGTATGCAACATTCATAGAAACATTCATGAAAGTAATAGACACATAACACAAGATATGATATCGCAGAAAACTTCCGTTAGGAAGTAAAAACTATGGTGGGGATGGCACCCACAAAACTTCATTATCTGTAGAATGGAAGGGAGCCAGTTAAGGATTAGAATTTGATCACTTTCGATGATCTACCCTATTAGGATTATTAATGTGGAGACCTGTTAAGAGCTTTAGCAACACTAATGTAGTGTGCACTTAGTTAAGAGATTTACAATAGGATTGTTAAATCCACCTTCCTTGAAAGGATTTCTTAAGTGTACCTCACTTGTTAGAATGTGTACAATATGTATGACCTGACTGTATGCAATCTATAACTACTGATTATAGATTCATTAAAGCTTATAGTATATGAATATCACCTATAGTGATTGATTAATACCTTTTCCTGCTTGTCGGTAGCCTGTGTTCTTGTTCTTAAAAAGACTGATTTGATCTTTGTCTATGCTCCTGCATGAATTCTCTTGTCTGATCCTTAGATTCTCTTAGTGGCTAAAATCATCATCAAACAACATGTTCATAATTGATTGAGCATCTATTTATACAAGTTCTTTAACCTATTTTAGAATCACGCATTACAATGTTAACTCTAGATCTAAGGTATACAACTTGACCTTGATCCTTTATTTTGCATGTTTTAAATCTGTTAAACTGATAAAAATAATAATAATTACATTGTTTTTCCCTCACGTAATGGATTTAAAAACAAATAAAGAAGCTAAAGATAAAACTTCAATGATTTATCTGATGTGGAAAGTCATATCCACTTTTTGCGGGATGTAACTGATTGTCGATACTTGATCGTCAGTGTGAACTGAAAGTTTGTCGGTGTTCCTTCTTTGAACTGATCATCAAGTTCCCTTCATCTTTTGGGTTCCACTCTTTGACTATTTCACCAGGTTGCACTATTGGTTACTTATCGGGTTCCTTTATCTTTTCTATCATCGGGTAACACTGAATAGTGTTGCGTTGGGATGCTTTGTACTTAGTAGTATCGGTAACCTTGTCGTCGGGTAGTGTTGTGCCATGTCTTTTGGTGTAGTATAAACTAATGGTGTTTATCATGTTTTTCCTTGCATATACTAATGGCAAAATATAATGTCTTCAATCGCCACCTTTGATATTAGTATCAAAAACTGATATGTGCATAATACTAAAATGTTTAGTATGTACACCGTGTATATATCCTTGTCATTATATGACTCCCCCTAACTGTATGCATCGGTATAATATAAGTATATGTACAATATGTATACTTGTCTCTGTACTATACATTCTCCTTTTTTTTCTTTCCTCATTCTAATGATTGACCGTACATATCATTTCCTCCTTTCATTTCCCCCTTTTTACTAATTGACTATACATATTATTTCCCCCTTTTTTATACTCATGACAAAAATGTACAACTTTTAAGTTGTCAAAAATGTGACAAAAATGTGTAACTTACAGTGTGTCAAGAATGTGGGAGCAACTATTCTTGATATCTTCTATCAGTTTCTCCCATTTTTCTTTGAGGAGTTCCAGTGTCATGTGCTCTAGCTCAATCCTGGCATACATATTATAAATGTTGTCTAAGATAGACATTTTTGTGGTTGCAATGAGTGTTTTTTCCTCTGTCATATGTTGTTGCATTAATGTGAGAGTTGGAAAAAGTTAATCTTGTAGCTCATTCACCTCATCTCTAAACTTTGATACTGCAATTTGTATATCTTGTCTCAGCTTCCTAGCTTTCTTGAGCTGGTCTTGGTGCAATTTGATTGCATCTTCATTTTTTTTAGACCTTGTGCACTAGCTTGAAGATCAGCATCAATTTGTGCTATCTTGTCGGTATACTCCTTTGTGAGTTGATCTAACATGCTCAATTTCTGAATTAAGGCTATAGCTTATGATATTATTGGGTTTATTGTGCTTACCAATTCAGATAGCTTTACCTTTTGCAGTGCCACTTCTTGGCTTATTTTTTCTTCTAACTTGAATTCATATTTATTTTCAAGTCTATCTTCCATAGTCTTCTTAGAATCTATATTTATAGATGTGATAGTGTCGGTGAGAACCACTAATTGATCAAGCATGGGAGCTATTTGATCAACATTTGTATCAGGTACAATTTGCTGAAGGATTCCTCTTGCAACTTCAAGTACCTTTTCTTCCTTTGTGGCTTTTCTCAGTTTATCCTAGATAGATTTCCTCTCACAAATTCTAGCATACTTTGTCAACTCAGTAGGATCCAATGTTCTAGGATCACATACTGGAATCTCAATTATTTCATCTAAAGTGACTGGATTCTTGTTCTTGATTTTTTTCTTCCTTAAGATTTTTCTAGAAGCAGATGTATGAACTACCATTTCTAGTTCATTTGTTTTCTTTGAGGTGCTTGGTGAAGGCTTTGTAGATGAAATCTCTTGTGCCTTCTGCTTGGGGTTCACCTGTCGATTAGGTGAAGATGTCTCTTCATCAACCTTGGGTGTTTCACCAGATTTTTCTTCAGTTTTCTTTTGTGGTTCATCTGTCTTTGCTTCTTCACCTTTTCCTTTTGCGTATCCTCTTCTAATTTTTTTATACTTCTTTATTCTAATCAACAGACTTGTCTTGCTGATCATCAGTAGTGGCTTCTTCCATAGTTTTGTCTTTGGGCTCATCTATTTCATCCTTTGTTTCTACATCACCCCTGTCTTTGGATATGCTTGTATCTGTTGCAGTAGATTCTTCATTTCCTTCTAGCAGATTGATGGCCTTTATCAATACTAGCATATTTTTTTGTGTGCCCACATGTGCTACATCTAGAGTTGTGTCATGCTTGTCAGTTTGATCTTGTTGAGTAGTGACATCTTCATCATTTTGAATTTGGTTTGTAGGGTCCAGTTCTGTTATGTCAATGATTGAAGTGTCTGGCCATATCTCATCAACAACATCCATATCCTTATTTCCTTGTGTCTCCAATGCTTGTTTCTTTTCTTGATCCTTAAGAGATATGAATATTACATCATCTTCCTTTTATATATCCTTATCAAAATCGTAGTGAGTAATATATTGAATGTCAAGATCATCCATGACTTTATCTAAGTCAATGGGTTCAGCATCCTAAATATTATCCAAACCAATGTTCTCTAGACTTGCTTTATCTTTCTTCTCCTCTAAATGAGGTGTCTCAGTGAGAAGTAATTTATTCTCACAACTTGTTGATTCTGCAGATAGATTAAGAATTTGTCTCCATTTAACATCTGCCATGTTGTCCAACTCCAAGAACTTATCCTGTAGCACCTTGCAGGCTCTTATCTTTTCCACAAATTTATTGGATTGATTTTTCATTATTTCTTTTATCTCTTCCATTTTGGATTGAGGAGGCATGAGTGTGACAAGTATCCTCTCCCTTTCTTCCTTTTATGTGTGCAAAGCATAAGACCATTATTGTGAAATTCTATCACCCTGTTCTTTGGGTATTTTGTCAAGAAACTCAACTGGTACATATTTGAACTTGACCATAGCCCTAATTATTGCATCTTGTATTTTATGTTGGTCCTCTGGCTCTATTTTTTCCCATTGTCTAATTTTCCTTTCAGTCATGGTACCTGTTGCAACAATTGAATCAACAACCTCATCAATTGTTGGAGGGATTAAGCTTTTCTTTTCTATTTCAGGCTCATTCTATTTTGAATCTTCAATGTCAACTTTGTTCCTGACCAATCTTCTCCTCCTTTTGGTAGGTGTTTGATTCTTTGTTTGATGCTTCCTCTTGTAGGTCCTCACTTGACCTTTCTTGAGACGTGTAGTGTCTTTCTTTGTAGTTTGGCTCCTTGTCCTCTAAGCTGTTGTAGTCCATGGTTTCTTTGTTGGAGGTGGAGGCACATCATACTCTCTGGCTTCAAATTCTAATTCTTTTTTATCTTCCTTTGCACCGATGGCACCCTATTCCTCGGTGTCCTCTATTTTTTCTTTCTCCTCCTCATTAACCGACAACAACTTCTCAAGATTCTTCACCATCTTGTTTTTCTTGTTGACAGTCTTCTTTATGACTAGGCCTATTTTTATCTTAGAATTTTCCTCTTCATATATTCCAAATATTTGTTTCTTACTATCAAGTGGTTCATTCAACAATGCATCAATTGCATTTGTTGCTTGATCTATGTTAATTTCATAGTCAAGAGGTGGTAGCCAGGATGTTCTTGGTACAACTGGTTTAATGTGAGTAAAATATGTATCCACCATGAAACATATTTCATCCCTATGCTTTTCAATAATTTGTTCAGGGATTCTTACTCTCTCCATCATCTTTTCCTTTAAATCAAGGAAGTATTTAGTCATCACTAAATCAAAATTATCTCCTAGTGACTTGATATAGTCATTTATCTGTAATGTGATTGGCATTATAGAGTCCCACTTCACTTTTCCAATTGAAGGAAAGTATTTTTAAAATAAAAGAATATACACATTATAAGTGAGCTAAACCTACATGTGTTTATCTTGGCAAACTAGATTGTTGTCATATTCTCATCAAGTTTCTTTAGAAAGATCTCACATAGATCCATCTGTATTCTTTTTGTGACAATATTGTAAGTTGTGCTTACTGTTGTTGATGCTATGTTGTTTATCCTACTCGCTTGAAAGATTTTGTACCCTATGGCACATGCATCAAATCTCAGTTCCTCATTTGTGATGGTGTTCATCTTAAGTCCTCGGTTATCCCATACAACATTGGTGATTTTATCAACTTCTGGTCAAGAGGGATGCTTGTGTGCTTTTGGTTTGTTGGTAATAGGGTAACTTGTTACAGCATGTAACACATCCTTTGTAATCTTCTTGGGCTCATCTAGCCATAGCTTCTGATCATGCATTCTTCTTAGAAATAACCTAATCTAGTCAGTTTTGAAAACCCTTGGGAAATATAGGGCATTTATTATCCCTTTTACTTGCAAGTGCTTGTGTTCTTCCTTTAGGTTCCCTTGATCATCACATAGCTTCTTATAAGCTTGATCTATGTCCAGATCACCGATCCCAATGATCTTGCAGTGGATATACGACTTGGCGTCTTCTATCAACAAAACCCTAAGTGGAATTTTTGAAAATGTGCCAGAATCATCATGTTGCGATGCAATCTCTGGGCATATCTTGTATTTAGGTTCAACACAAGTACTATTATTGATCAACTTAACGGCATTCTTCTTATCAATCTTTAATTTTACTATTCTTGAAGTGGTTGCCATTGTGTTTTGAATTTAGGGATTTTTCCAAAATAATAACTGAGTTCTTTGGTACTTCTGGTACTTACTTTGATCCATGTAACTTTTGAATGATCTGTTTAGAGTGCATTGGATCGAGTCAAGGATGCTCTGCTAACTTCTTTCTTTTCACTTTGCTCTATTTGCTCAATTTGCATGTGAAAAATGAAGTGCTTCCATTGAGTATTTATAGACATTTGCGCTAAGTTTGTCATAAATGCTCAACAACTCATCAGTTAATGAAGACGAAGTTCGTCGGGAAAACTCTCAAATAATATTCTCGGTGTTGAAAGGATGCTCAGGATAGCTATTAAGTATATTTCTTTCATTGATGAATCTCAATGTAGTGTCAAGACAACATTATAAATTTGCTTCCTTACCAACGGGTGTCGGGCTACATTAGCTACTTAGCCTTTTTATGTGCTGACCGACAATTCTTGGCAAGTGTAGACAACTCATCCTTTTATGTTTAGCGATGATTTTCAGTATGATTTTACCGGTGGGGTTTTTTTCTTAGAATTATAACAAGTAACATAATATGCATCTTTATTCATGCAAATTTTGACTATCTATCAATTTGTATAATGGAACTGATGCAGAATATTACTTGGTGTAGTGCAGTTCCATACTTACTTGTTCATCTTTTAGGCAGGGGTGGTGATGTCACTAGATCCATGGGATGAGGCATCACCTATTGCATTGCTTGGTCCAGCTTCCTTAATGGTTGAAGCTTTCCTCCAAATTTTCTTTCTCATTTTCTTGATGTCTTCAATGGTGTTACCATTTGCAAAAGTGGTGGTTTCTATTATTTGGTCTCTGCGGTCCTTCTTTAGATGTCCAACCTTATGAAAGTGTAAACATGGAATTCCTAGTTTGTTCCAACCTCTAGACCTTTTGGTCCTTGTTGTCATGCAGTTTGAAAAAATGTGACTATATCTACCACATTCTGTGCATTTTATCCATGTATTGTAATCCCAAACATATGAATTACCGACTCTTCTCATTTTATATGCATTTTCATCATTTTTGGGTTTCCATGCTTCAATTTTCTTCTTCCTACATTCAAGAGATGTAGGCCCATGCATTTTTTAGGTGGGACAATACTTCTCCATATAGGTTTCCTTCTTTGGTTCTTTCACCTTTGATTTACATTCATATGATTTATGTCCTTTCTTGCTACATTTATAACAATGTCCTATGAATGTAAATGTGGATTTATGAATACCTTTTTCTTTTCTCCTGTAAACATTTGAGGTGTGGCCTTGATTTCCATAGTGATTGCATGATAGCTTCCTTGGTCTAGGATTGGTGTAGGCATCTTTTGGATTAGCTTCATTTGATGACTCTCCATGCTCGGTGTACCCTAGTCCAGTGTTGGTGTTGGGTCTTCTTTGTGCATTCAAGAATTCATCCATCCTTTTTGTAGTCTCTTTAGCTCTCTTAATCATGTCATTATGTTGTTTTTGAATTCTAACCTCATGATTTAGTTTTTCATTCTCTTCTCTTAGTTCACCGATAATTTGTATTCTTTCAATGAGTTCCATATTCATTCTATTTGCTTCTTGACTCATAAGAATAATATAATTTGTAACCTCATGGTGATGGTCAGTAAGTCTTTGTATCTCAGACTCTTTTTCTTGTAGTTTTGTTGTGATCTTCCTCCTATCATCAATATCTAGTGTTCTTTTTATTTCATCCTGTCTAGTCGAGTTCATCATATCAATCATCCTTACCATCTGTGTCTCTTGACCAATTTGGAGAGATTTGACTTGTCCAACCAAATGTAGGTTGATTTTAGTTAGGATTGTGATGCTTTCTTTTGATGTATCTGATGCCTTGCTTGTATTTGATCTTCAAGATTCAAAGAAATCTGGAATCTCTTCCTCATGATAATCTGTCTCATTAGTGTGAGATGCCATATTCTTTATTTCATCTTGCAACTGCCTCATTCTTATTCTTGCTTCCTTATATTGTTTATAGAACATCTAAATTTAAAGCTTTTTATTCTCAATATTTTTATTAAGTTTGTACTTCTCCATTGTATGATCTTTTCTCTTAAGCCTTTAATATTTCCAAGAAGAGATAGAGCTCTGATACCAATTGTTGGGGTTAATGGGAAGTAGTACTGAGAGGGGAGGGGTGAATCAGTACCTCTAAAAAATTTAACACTTTTCACCTTTCTTCATTAGCAATCAAACTTTACTGTATTACTGACCATATCTGATGTTCTTTCTTATGCATGTAATATAAATTCATAATCTTAATTGTATCCAACATTCATAGAAATATTCATGAAAGTTATAGATACATAACACAAGATATGATATCATAGAAAACTTCTATTAGGAAGTAAAAACTGTGGTGGGGATGACACCCACAAAACTTCACTATCTACAGAATAGAAGGGAGCCGGTTAAGGCTTACAATTTGATCACTTCTGATGATCTACCATGTTAGGAGTATTAATGTGGAGACCTATTAGGATCTACTCTGTTAAGAGATTTAGCAACACTGATGTAGTGTGCACTCGGTCAAGAGATTTACAATAGGATTGTTAAATCCACCTTCCTTGAAAGGATTTCTTATTAGAATGTGTACAATATGTATGACCTGACTGTATGAAATCTATAGTTTCTGATTATAGATCTATTAAATCTTAAAGTATATTAATATCACCTATAGTGATTGATTAATACCTTTTCCTACGTGTCAGTAGCCTGTGTTCTTGTTCTTGAAAAAATTGATTTGATCTTTGTCTGTGTTGCTGCATGAATTCTCTTGTCTGATCCTCAAATTCTCTTAGTGGCTACAATCATCATAAAAAAAAATGATCATAATTGATTGAGCATCTATTTATACAAGTTCTTTGACCTATTTTAGAATTACACATTACAATATTAACTCTAGATCCAAGGTATACAACTTGAACTTGATCCTTTAGTTTGCATGTTTTAAATCGGTTAAACTGATAAAAATAATAATTATTATATTTGTTTTTCCCTCACATAATGGATTTAAAAACAAATAAAGAAGATAAAGATAAAACTTCAATGATTTATCTGATGTGGAAAGTCAGATACACTTTTTGCGGGATGTAATTGACTATCAGTTCTTGATCATCGGTGTGAACTGAAAGTCTGTCAGTGTTCCTTCTTTGAACTGATCGTCGAGTTCCTTCATCTATCAGGTTCCACTCTTTGATTATTTCATCAGGTTGCATTGTTGGTTACTCGTTGGATTCCTTTGTCTTTTCTATCATCGGGTAACACTGAATAGCATTGTGTCAGGATGCTTTGTACTTAGTAGTATCGGTAACCTTTCCGTTGGGTAGTGTTGTGCCCTATCTATCAGTGTAGTATAAACTGATGGTGTTTATCATGTTTTTCCTTACATATACTAATGGAAAAATATAATGTCTTCATACATGTATACTTGTCACTTGTGCATGCTCATTTTTAATTACATGTTTTATTTGATAGAGGGTGGTGTCTGATGATGTCATGAGATCGATTTGTCATGATAGAGTCACAGGTATCTCAATTTGAGGTGATAGCCCCACAGTGCGTATATTTATAAATTTATTTGTGTGTATTTTACTATCAAGTATATATAATATGATCAAGTCATGATTGTATGAAGTATCTGTTTGTCTTTTGTAGGTCACCCCTAGTTTGAGAGAGGTACCACACCAATGGTTTGTATCGTTGATGACCCAGCTGACATTTCCTAAATAAATTTCAATACAAGTAAGTTTTAATGTGAATTCAGTTATTTTTGAAACATATATTTGCTACCAAGGATTTAAAATTAAATAGTATAATTTGTAGATCGATCTCATGTTTGCAAACATATACAAGTCAGAGTCAACATTGGTGTCATTGTCCCTTTGCTACCAAGGACATATATTAGGTCTCCTAACCACATGAGGAGACATAGAGGGGAGGTACATGAGAGTTCAGTTAAAAATATATATATTTACTATTGTTGACTATGATTTTAAATTTTTATTTATTATTTGTAGAAACCATACAAATGAAGTAATCTAACTTGGGGTTTGACTTTTTTGTTTTAATGTAGGATCCAACAGAGCCAAAGAGTAGTTCAAAGTGACTTCACTTTGATCATCCACCAGTAGAATAGGATGTCCTAGAGACATTATATCTAGATATGTTGATTTTGTAAAAATTTTGAGATGGCATGTGCCACATTTTGTACAAAACTATTTCATATATACATATCTACATGTTCATTTATTATTATTTTATCTTTGTCATGTGTTCTATGCATGTATCATTTCCATATTATATCTTTGGCATGTGTTGTATGTATGTATTATTTCCATATTATGTTGTCATGCATTGTATCTATGCATGTATGTTCATTTTCATATTATATCTTTTCCATGCATTGTATGTATGTATTATTTTCATACTACATATTTTTCATGCGTTGTATGTATGTTCATTTACATCTTATATATTTTTCATGTATTGTCATGTGTAATAGACCTAATCTTTTCCAAAGTAATAGGTATAATCTACAATTAAAATTATGGTGTTATGTGTTATTCTTTGTGGATGTTTGAATTGTTTTACTTCTATTGCTTCGTTACACTTACATGTTTAATTGCATGGAATTTATTTAAATGTTGTTACCCAATTTTATGTTTATTCAATTGGTTAATATTATTAGCCTAATTACTAGGTGATTTGCTAAATAACCTAGCTTGCACATTATTAGTGATATGAATTAAGTTTGTGTTCATTTCCTAAAAGCTGAAAATGAAAAGTATACAAAGGAAAAGATCAAACTAAGATATCCACGAAATCAAATGATATATACATTGGCTCTTATTCAGTTTGAACATAAATAACAAGTATGTGCAGAAGGGAAATAAAGCATGTATCTAAGCTCACATAGGTTGTGAGCATAGCCAAATCCTAGAAATCTATGGCTAATTACACACATTCACAAAAGCAAATAAACATAAACAATAGGTTACCAGACATTCCCTGAAGAGAAGAAGAGGTATTGACCCAGGCGTGACTCCAGTGTGCTCCTAAATGGATCCAAAACCTACAAGAAGAAAAAGAAATGGGGTTACATCCCATGGATCTAAACAATGAATGATAAGCTTCTATCTAAATCCACTTATAGTCATGCATGCATGGAATTAGACATACATCAAAAGAAGGAGACCATACCCACCACAATACTATAAAGGAAAGAAGGATACCATGTTTTTCTAATCTGTATGTTCCATGTGCAGGTACATAAGATGTTGTTTTATTACATTTATATGTGATAAATGCCCTCACTCATGCACAGGAGGTCTTCAAGGGCAGTCATCACAGACCACCTTTGAAAAAAAACTGTGCATGGGGAAGAACACTTATGAAGATAAAGACTCTCCAGGAAAAATAATGGATGGTGTTTCTCTGTAATGTGGGTACTATCAGGAAGCCCTCAAATATTCTTGATAGAGTCCACATTTATAGGGAAAAAACACCCATGATCAAGTGCCAAGCCCCCTTAGTACCCTACATTGAAACCGGTTAGGGTAATAAGAAGCCCCATCAAAAATAGGGTTTCTAATTATCCTAATGGTCACAAGGAGGATAACTGATCCAGAAGGATAAAAAAGAATGAAAAAACAATAACCATGGAGCATTCAGAATGCTTAAGATGAGGGTACATCAGTGGTGTATGAAGACATAAGCAAAGTATGTGATACATTCTGCAAATTCAGCATAAGCATGGTGGATCTCAATAGTTGGATACACAAAATACAACAATGATGCATGCACCTCGAAAGTTAGGAAAGCAAGAGGTATGATGTTTTGCATATGAATATGTGAATCTATGCATGCATATCATATGTAAGCAAGAAATTAAAACAACATATAAAACCCAGAAGTTAATATCACTGTTGGTTGTACATGAACAAAGATGAATATACATATTTAAATGCCTCTAACAAGCACTTTTAGGACAACAATGATGTATGGTGATTAAAGTATTGAAACAACAATGTTAAAAGAGGCCAAATGCATTCAAAACAGCAGCATGATGCCCCAGCCATGAACTTCATCAATGCATGGAAGTAACAACATAAGAAGGAAAAGAATACAACAAGTACTTGATTCATTTTATCAGACTATCAAGAGATAACAACAGCAATGGAGCCATAAATTTACAAAATGCATCCATGGAAAACATTCCAACATGATGACTCCACTTCCTATGGAAGCAAAAGAGGTAAAAATGCTCCAGAATGAATCAAAACATAGTCATAGCTCACAGCCCCAAGGAGACAACAACAAGGTAAAAGAGATGGGATAGGTGTTTTACAAGTGTGCATAACATTAGAAAAACATGGTGCTCCCTTGTATGGAGGCAAAACAGCAAAAAGTTGCATTGAAATGAATCAAAACAGTCATGAGCACGCAGCATTGGAGCAAAGTTCTAAAGTAATTTCCAGAAGTTACTACCACATGCATAAACAACATCACAAGGAAAACTGCCACTTCCAGTGGATTAGGAAATGAGATCCAAGCAAGACAAAGCATGTTCTCAATGTATTTCTAGTCCACAAATAGTATTGTTATATCAAAATGTTGTTTTCCATGGAGGAAAAATAGAATTTTAACCAAAATACAAGTAAAAAATGAGCAAATATCAATCTGAACATCATTATAAGAGCTCATCTGAATCCATAGACAAAAATATGATGCCAAAATTCCCTCTTCTGTGAATTTAAATCATACATATGAAGGCAAAACAGTGATGCCCTAGTAATCATGTTTTTCAGCAAGCAAGAAAAGACACAAATATAAATATTTTAAAGCATAGCCCACGACCTCTAAACAACAATATGAAAGCATTTTTCAAAGCAAAGATAAAGATCAGAGACTATGTTAAAAGGATAAAAATAGTAAATAAGATAGCATGCCACCATTATGCATTCAATAAGATAGTTTTAACCATTTGAAACCCCAAGAATATGCAACTCATTCAAATGAAAACAAAGATCAAAGCATGATTTCCTTCCAAAAATATGAAATGAATGAAGAAACAAGATCACCTACCTCTTTTTATATAGCAAAGGAAGAAGTCCAGAAAAGCTCGATGTAGAAGCTAGAAACTTTCCCAAATTCATGTTTTCTTTCCTCCCAAAGAGAAGCTAGGGCACAGAAGCCATGATTTCTCCTTGATTTTTGATGAAGAGTGGAAAAGCATAGGTTTAAGAATTTTGGTCATGTTTTAATATGACTTAAAATTTAGCGTATGGGTGGGATTATTTAATTTTTCAAAGCCTTTGAAAATATGTTTTTATAACATATAGGGTGGGGTTTTTACTAAGGAGTGTTTTTTTTTTAAATCTTGCCTAGAGGAAAAGTATTGATGTTTTAATGAAATATTAGGAGCAAGAGTAATTAATGTAATATTCTCCACATAGGGGTCATTATTTTATGGATATATTAGGGCTATGATGAGATTAATTTAATGTAAAAATCATGCAAATATTTTTGTAAATGATTAACAAGTGATGTTTTATAATTCACTTTGTCAATGATACTTACCAAGCATGATTAGAGGGGGGAATAGATTTAGTTTGGTGAAGGAATGATGGTTAAGGCATGATTTTGAAAAAAATTCTCACCTACCCTACAAATTTGAGAGCATGATATTCAGATTTGGGTAACATGTTGGTGAACCTACAAATTGCATATTTCTAGACATACTCCTGCATCTAGTTCCAAATTTGGTGGAATTTGACATGATGTTTTGCAGAATCTTTGGAAATGAAAATTTAGGGGTTCTTCACTTATTTATCCCCCTCCATCTTTTGGTGATAGCTAGTTCTTCATTCTATCTCGCTCTAGGATTTGAATGCTTGTAGCTCTGAAAAGCAGATTGTTTTCCAACAACTTTTGGTTGAATACAAAATAGAGATCCTCTTTTCCCTACTGCCATCTAGATTGTTTAATAGGTTTTAGCCAATTATTATTGTGATTCAAATTAATCCTTTACCTTGTCATATTATTCATTTGATGTTTAGAAAACATATTTTATTGTCTAAAGTTTAATTTGTGTGCTCTCATAAGTCTTTGAGTTTGTGAAATTCATTCATTTCCTTCTCATTGACAATCTGCACCTTGTTATTCTAAAAATATATATAAATAGGAAAAATATGTGAATTCCAAGTTGTGTTTAAGTCACATTGTGAGAAATCTGTTACAATCTGTGGATCTTCAAGTTTCGGTGAATCACCTAGGTTTTAAGTTTAGTTTTCAATTCATGCACTCTCTCTCCCTTTCCTCCAAAAAGTTTTAGTTTAAGTTTAAGGTGATTCAAGGGGAAGCCGACCCTTAATCTAGAGGTCTAATTCCATTATAGGTTCCCCACAACCTGGAAGTATTCCCATGTTTCACAGGATTGCTGAGTTAAACACTTAGCTCTTTTCGGTGCAATCCTTAGTGACAACAAAAGTATTATCTGATTATTGGTTAAATTGGTCTATTACTTGTTTACACTTATTCACCCCCTCCCCCCCAGTGCCTCTATATACTAATAATTGTTATCAGATCCTAGTTCCATTGAAGAAGCCTAAAAGCTTGGGGGAGGTCCTTAAGGAATACATGGAGTTTTATAGATGGAAACTTGAAGAGGTTGAAGATATGATTGGGAAAATCAAGGAGTAGTTGAATATTTCTAGGGATAAGAGACAAGAGATTGTTGAACAATTGAGTGAGAATTAGGTCATTTGTCACAATGCATTCTATGAGCTAAGACGAGCCCTTGTGAGTGATTCTAAGGTGATTAGAAGTAATTGAAAATTTGAATTTGTGATTTCATGCTAGAATTTCAAGAAGTGTTAGAAGAACCCATATCAACCAATGAAGGGGTATTTATTTGTTACAAAGTTTTTTTTCTATCTTTCATGAAGAAAATCATCACGACCCAAAAATCACTACCCAATTTGGCTTAGTGGAACTTGGTAATACTTTGGTCTGACATGTGCCATAACATTTTTGATGCTATGCGAGTGAAGAAATGTCTCCCCTAGTGTTTACCCAGCCAACTGGAGCTGATGAAGCTGACTGTTTGGTGATGTTTGATGATATCATTTTTGGGTACTGATCATGTTGTTGATATTCATGTTTTGTCACTGATGTGAACATATGTTTCTGTTGGAGAGGACAAACTGTTACTTGACTGACAAAAGTGTACAGACACTATACCAATGTTTCAGAATAATCAAAGTTGGTTATATGAAGAAGGATTTGTTTTGACCTTATTCCTAAGCTCTCTCTACTTTATGTTACATATTGTGGCTGTTACAGTTTTTTTGGTGTGGATTGGTTTTTGGACTGTAATTGTGATGCTTGACAGAGAAGGTCTCTATATTTCGGGTATATCTTACTGGCAAAGATATTTCAGATGAAGCAATCTTAATGGAGGACTATAGACATATTGTGGAATATTAGGTTGTGTTTGATTGGCATGAGCATTCTGGTGATGTTATTTGTAGCGTGTATTCTAGAGGAGACCTATTTGGTGGCTGACTTTAGACATGTAGTGTGTAATATAAATTGTGAGTGTGGATTGTAGATTTGGGAGTATAACTAATGGATTGTAATTGATTTTTACTTGTTATAGGTATAGTGTGTATCTTATAAATGGGTTGAACAATTATTTATATATTTAAAAATCCTAATTGACCGACCTAATTAATTATTTGTGTATTAGGAAATCTTAACTGACCAACCTAATGAATTATTGTAATAGGGTATATATGAGTGATCTTTTCTTTTGGAAAGATGTGGTAGAGGAAGAGATTGAAAAGAAATATTAGTTAAAGTTGCAATGCTTGTTTCGATGTTGGATGTAGAGAAGAGTTTGTGATAGGAATACTTCATTGGAACTGACCAAGCAAAGATAGTTTCTATCAGATAGTTCACTAGATGCTATATTTTCTATATACACTTGTTCAGGTTGTGAATCCTTGAGGGTGGCTTTAACCTTCTTTGGGTAGTGTTCCTAGGCAGTAAACCTACAACTTTTCTTGACTCCTAACAGGGTTTGTCTCTTAACAGGGACTATGTACTATAAATGTAATAAGCTCCTAACAGGGCTAACTCTTTTAACAGAGATACCATACTCTCAGTACATTATTTGTGGGTGATAATTACCACCAGGGTTTTACCTTTAACAGGGTTTCCTCAAAAACAAGTATTATGTCATTGTGTTGGCATTTACTATGTTATCATTTACATTTCAATTTTAGTTTATAAGTTTAAAGATTAATAATCTATATCACAACTGATTCACTCCCCCTCTTAGTTGTCTTGTGTACTATTATTCCTAACAATAAATCCAATTTCATCAGTCACCATCATCATCAGTACCCAAAACTAATATCATCCAACAATATTTAATTATTTAGGAATACCTCATTAATGATATTAAGTAATAATTTCACACCTAGAGGGTTTTTTTCGTTACTAATGTTGTGAGATTATAGGTGAAGTTGTGAAGATGATAAACCCAAATAAGCTATTACAAAGATTTATTTAACACATCATCAAAATCTATTAAAGAATGAATGAATTATATTATAATAACTATATTAGTATTAGTTTAAATGGAAATTTAAAATGTCTATCCTAGAGGGTAAAACTTAGTAAAATAAATTTGGATACCCCTTTAGGTTCTCCTTACTCATGACATGATTAGGTCAAGAACCTATATAGTGTATATTTTTTTACAATTAAACCTAGGTGATTAACAAATGGGTTGAGGGATGTTGACATGTGGTCATGATCCCTCTTGACCCTAATGGAAACTCTTCCAATAGTGTAACCTAACCCACTAACCTGGCTAACATTGTAACTGGTTAGCAAACTTAGAAAAAAATACTGCATTTATTGCTTTTCACAAAAAATTTGTTGTATTTTTTGGATGTAAAATTATGGGCATGACACTTGTATTAGAGCCATGTTTCAACATTGGAACCTTAAACCCACTATGTTTCACAAACTTTAAACATGTTTTCTCAATATTATCAAATATTTAAAACTTAGGAAATACAAATTGCAACAACTTTAAACATTCTTTTCGAAACCACAACATTACCTTCAACTTATACTCTTTTCATGTTTGTGTAGGATGCCTCTGATAATGTGGAAAGCTCACACCCGCAGATGAGGTCATAAATGTTCCATTGCTGCATGAGTTCAAGTAGAGAAGGATGTAGGGGGTTCTAGAGAGGAGCAAAGACATCCTCCCGAGAAACCACCCAACCCCAATCAGGATGTACTTAATGCTCTTGATAATTTGGTTAGGATCATTTTGGATAGGAGACCATAGAATGGTCAGCAGGTAGGACTTGGGGGTGCTGCGCATGAGTCTAGTAGGAGTCCCCCACCTAGGATTGTGGAGGAGAAGGCTAACCATGAGAGTGATTCAATACATATTCCACCTCCAGAGGTAGTGGCTCCAAATTTTGAGAGAGCACCCCGTGATATAGGGGACTAGATTAGGGAGTTACTATGCCTTAATCCACCACCTTTTTTAGGATCCTCAAATGGGATTGAGGCCAAGGAATTTATTTTGAGTCTTGAGAGGTACTTTGGATTGTGCCCTTATGGGAGCAATATTAGGGCATGCTTTTCTATCCACTTTCTCAGAGGGACAACCTCTACTTGGTGTAGGCAAGAGGATTTTAAGAGTAATATAGTTATTGACACCCTCACATGGAGTACTTTCTTAGAGATATTTAGAGACTATTACCTACCTGAGAACTTTAGACAATGATGAATAGATGAGTTCCATGACCATCAGTAGAGGGGACTCACCATCATGGAGTATGAGAGTAAGTTCCTTGAGCTTCTACCCTATGTGGAGTACATGAGAGATGAGAAGATCAGGGTCAACTTCTTTGTAAAGGGGTTGTATGCATCTATATCTAGTCCTGTGTGTATGGTAGCACTAGGGAACCTTCAAGAGGCCATATAAAAGGCCTTGATTTCCAAGGAGTTTCAGGGTAGAGGACATGATTCATGAGATCAGTCTCAGAACCAAAATTCCATATCGCAGAGTTCAGGCTTTAAGAGATCACATTAGAAGGTTAATAATAATAATAGACATTCATCAAGGTCTTACAAACCCCCTCTACCTCAGCAGTAGACTCAACAGAGTCAGAGGTCACAAGCACCTGATACACCCCCAATTAGTACTCATCAATCCTCTAGGGGTGGTTTAAATGCCTCTAGTAGGATAGGATGGTTACAGTTCTCTAGACCTCAGGGTATTCAGATACTGACATGAGGACCATGATACACTTGTGGTGCCATAGGGAACTTAGCTAGAGATTTCCCTTAGCCAGGTAGTCAATTTACAATAGAATCAAAGGCCACTTTTGGGGATATGGGTAAGTCCCATATAGTTTTTACATGGTTTGATAACCACTAGGAAGGATACCAGACCTTGGCTATAGAGGTTACAGGTGGATTCAGATGGACAAATAGTCTTGGAGCCCATTCCCATTTTGGTACATCAGGCGATGGCCCTTCAAGGCCAATAGATGGACTAGGTTAAGGTTTAGTGGGATTTCTATTTTGAGGTTCCAACATCATGGGAGGACACAACACAAATGAGACAATAGTATCCGCATCTTTTTGATGAATTCTATGAGGAAGTTCATGCCTAGGGGGAGGATGTGAGGCCTTACCCCAAGCCCATCATAGCTTTTATGATTTTTTCTTATGATAGACATAACATTGATATTTTATTTTGATGCACTATGGTTATACACCTTATGTTGTGGATTTGATCACTTTGGATTTAGATACATATTATTTCCTGATGCACTAAATGAATTATATTATGTTGCTATTATGGATTTTTCATTATGAGATATTAATTTGGGAAAAAATTACGATTATCATGTGATGGAATATTGATGTTATGAGAGTAATCAGAAATTGAGATTTGAATCAGTCATGATGCAGTATGATTTTATTTTATGAAATTTAAATGTTTAAATGATGTTGTAAATGCTTATGATCTTAGGAGTTAAATGGAGTTGGTAGATGTTTCATAAATTTTTTTGAATAATGTATATTTCATTACGATGTTTATTATATCTCCTTCGATTACTGATACTCAGATTTAGTTTGCAGGGAATAAGACCATGGTACTTAATTCAAGGAACCAAACCTAGGTCTATAGAAAATTTAGTGAAATCCAAGGTTGTATCTAATGAGATACAAGACCTCGTTGTATTGTGTTTAATTTTGTAAATGTAAATGTGTACTTGATTGTATTTATTTCAAAATTGTAAATTGTATATTTAATTCTCATGTGAAATGTGCCCAAGTGGCTATTTCATGTGTCTAGTGATGTGTAAATGTGTGTGTGTGTGTATGTCACTTGACACTTATGTTGTGTACATGTGGCCATGACATGTCCACTTGAAGATTTGGTGCCCACCTACCTAGGTTAGTACTATTTTGGTTCCACAACACGAGGCCAATGTTATCCACTTGGCCTAATGGGGACCCCCTTTTTTGGGTTTTTCATCCTTTTGGTCAGTTTGATTAGGCATATGGTGAGTCATATTATGGGCCCATTTGCTCCCAATAGTTGGATGTCAGATGAGTAAAATCTTGGTGTTTTTTCCCCTCTTTTGGCTTATTTTCTTTTGGTGTGTTTCTTAGAGTTAATTTTTGTAATTTCCTTTCATGTAGACCTAGTTGTTTTATTTTATTTTCATGTTTTCAATAAAGATTTCTAATGAGGTGTCCTTTGTGATTGCAAAATTGAGAACCTTGATGTTCAATATTATGAACTGATGAGAAAAATAAATTATTTGATAGGATTGACTTGCAGTTGTATGAAGACGAGAATAAAGAGAATTTATTTTCTACCAAGAATATTGTTCAATAATTCATGGGAATCGTGACCGTAGTGAACAAAAAAGATGATTAGCAGTAAATGTTCCAATTCAAGGAAAATATGTAGAAAATCATGAATGGCATTAGAGAAGTTCAGAAGTTTAAAGCATGCCTTCCAAGTTTAGGGAGAGGAAATAGGGGAAGCTAAATTTATGAAGCTGCTCAATTCTGATGAAGTCCAAGAAGTTGCAAAGAGATTTTGTAAAGCTGACCTAAAAATCCTAAAAATTCATTTTGGACTTAGCCATTTTTCCAGTCGTGAGATTTTTAGAGTTTTGGAGATGTCAACAACCCCAAAATCCTGGAAACTCCAAAATGCCAAAAGTGTCAAAATGCCAAAAGTGCAAAAATCCAGAAATGTCAAAAATTTGAAAGTGTCAAAATGTCAAAAGTTTTGAAATGCCAAAAATGCTGAAATCCTGAAATGCTGAAAGTGTCGAAATGTCAAAAGTGTCGAAATGGAGAAAGTGCCAAAATGATAAAAGTGCTAAAATCTTGAAACCCCGCAACCTTGAAATCACAAAACATTTTCCAGACTTAGTCAAATTTTGCAAAATGAAGATTTTTGACACTTAGCCATTTTTCAAAGGCTAGTTTTTTGGCCTTTCAGCCTCCAAAAGTCTAAAATTTTGGGGGTCCCAAATTCAGTTCCACACTTAGTCAAATTTGCACTTGGCAAAATTTGGAGTAGAGGTTGGGGTCTAAAATTCTGGGTGTTTCCAACGAGATCACTTTTTTGCATGGAAGTTGAACCCCAGATTAGATGGGTGACTAACTAGAGTTTTTTTTGGAAGGAATAAGGGTCCCCTATCAGTTCCCATTGCAAGGAGAGCCTCAAATGAATATTCCAAGGGAAAACTATAATGCCCCGCCAGGGAACCCAGGAGAACTTAACCTAAAACATGACACTAAGTTTACAAAATGATTTTTTTATGTTTACAAACAATATTGATAATAATGTGGAAGCAATACAATGAAGTACATGACATACATGAAATACAAATCATACATAGATAACATTTCTTGAGGGTTCCTTGATGTAGAATTACTTAAGCATAATAATCTATGATTAACAATAATAAAGAACTAACATAAAGGTTATATAATTTGAATCCAATAACAAACATCTCATAATAGAATATTACATATACATCTGATACCAAAGGTATACAACCTAATCAACATCCACTGCACAAGTCATAGGGTATGCAAAAATACATAATGACAATACAATGCATCCTCCAAAGGATGATAACCATATCACATATGGTATAATTATACAAATCAAGTAAATGATCAAGTCTCCAAAAGACTAGGAAGATGATACTGCAACAAGGAACATCCAAGCATTAAGAAGAATCCGTCAGAATCTGAATGGTAATAAGAATCACTACCACCTGACCGCGTGGAACCAAAGATCCACTCCCACCATGCTAAGGAGATAGTAACAAGCCCATCATACGGGGTATACAACATGAATGCAAACAAGGTACACATGACATCATGCTCAATGCATAGGAAGGTCCTAGAAGAACTCTAAACCATAATAAGGAACACTAAACAACACCAGAGGTACCGACACACGCAGGATAACCTAAGCTATATATAGGGAAGTGTCATCACATAAGTCTACCCTTGAGTTAACCCCAGTAGCCCCTCTTGGACGCTGGCCCCCAAGTGACTCTATGTGGCTCAATAATCCTTTCGTGAAGACAAGGATCCCAACTCTCCCATCATAGCATATGATAAACTCAAGGCATGGATAGAGACTCAGTTATCTTATTAGTACATTTTAAAACCCCTTAATGTTTCATATTTTCACTTATTAAGTAACTTTCCAATGAGATACCCTAGTGACCACTTAGGGATTTGGACCCATTGCAAGTCACTTCCCCTCTATACACTTAGTTAACCTACCTAGGCTCATAATCAAACACATGAATATATACATAATCACAAATCGTATGTTGCCCATTCAGGAGCACATAGGCTCTCAAATAACCAAACAATAACCACAGTGTTGTAATAAGACCATAAAGCACATCATAACTGAATCAGTTTGGTATAAGATATCAGGAGCATGACATCACTATAGAAAAATGAACTAACTTCATACAAGATACCACGAAGAAACAAATCCCTAAAACCTCTAGTTTTACATCCTAAGGTTACCTATCTGAAATAGATACCCCAGAATGAAAACATTAAAATTAAGGAAAGCATAACCAATTTACTGTGATTAACACACCAATACACATCAAGGTATGATAATGTATCTCTAGGAGCTAGTCAAAGAACGTAATGATAACATGTCAATAAACAAATTTATAACCCTAGATATGCAAATTCATTTATCGTATACAATTACTAACACAAATATAATTAAATAACCCAAAAGAATGCAATTAAAGCTCCTATAGGTTAATTTCTAAATCCATCACATATAAATTACCCTATTAAAATAATTACTAAAAAAAATTGATTATAATTACAAACACTATGTAGATAAAAATCCACTATTATTATAGATAATAACATTAAAAAGTATTAATACCATCGATTAATCATTTAGTTATTCCCCATTTATACATATTTAGAACCATTACAATTAACAATTAAATAAACAAAAAATAATAATATTAATTATAACTATATATATACATTAATAATATTATAAGAAACATTATTAAAAGTATATATATAATTATAAACTAAATTCTAATAACTCTCTTAAATAACTAAGATCATTTAATAATAAATTTAAAAAAAAAACAATTTTTCATTATAAAACAACTAATATTAAATAATAATAAATTAAATTAAAAAAAAAAACTAAATTAAAAACTAGTTTTAAACTAATTTTAAAATCTTTTAGAAAATAAATAAAACATCACATGTGGGGGGGTCCTCGTGGCCCCCACCCACCCTCTTACCAAATAATACGGTAGCCAAGGCTGTCGTAGGCAACACGGGCCTGCTCTGCGCAGCACGGCTACAACGGTCTATGTCGTGGGAGGTGGTGGGGTTGGGACCCACCCCTCCCTTAATCAATTTATATTATTTTAAAAATTTGTTTTTTTAAAACAAATTTCCAAACATGTTAAATTTTTTTTTTCTTATTAAATTTCAGAAAACGGAAATTGTTAAAGAAAAACACTTTCTTTTTTTCTTTTTGAACTTTTTCCCTTTTTGTCTTTTTGTCTTTCTTTTTCAAATGACTGGTGAATTTGTTTTTACCTATATTTTTCCAGCAAGGGTATTTTTCTCAACCAATTAATTTTTTTTCAATAAGAAAATGATTTTTTCCCTAAAAGATTAATTTCTAAGGGAGATTAATTTTGTTTTCCTTCCTCTATAGTTATAACTATAGACAATTTAATTTTTTGTTTTCTAGGAGTTATAGGAGGAATTTTTTTACGAAAATTGGACAGCATAAATGTAAAATGCCAAGTAATAATAAATAAATAAAATATCAGATCTAAGGGTTTTCTAAATACCCAAAATCACAAAAACTCAAATAAACACCTATTAACCATAATGAAACCTCATGCATCTATTCAAACACAAGAAACCATACAATTGCAAAACTAAAACCAACAAATGGATTATAAACCCTACCTTAGATCCAATGCCAGAAACTAAAATATTGCTTTTGAAGATGATAGAAAACTTGAAAACCTCCAAGCACAAATCACCCACAAATCTGAGACCACGAAGATCCAAGAACATGCAAACCACAAATTCCACACAAATCTCCAATCCAAAATGCCACCACAAGAATCCTCAAATTCCCAAAAGCCCAGCACACATCAAGCTCTCCCCAAAATCTCCAAAACCTGTTAATATAAATGAAACCCCAATTCCGTCCTAAAGGAATTCAATTTCCCCTAAACATGCAAACCCTCATGACAACACATTCAGTCAATCCCTAAAAAGACTCCACTTGAAGTTGAGAGAAAATCCTATTTAAATAATTAAAATATCTTTTAATTCCACAACTCAACTTTGAATCCTAAAATCAAGTTGCAATCTTTGAGTTTGAAAATACTTTTTCAACAAAATCTTGCACATGTAATTAATAAAATAACAAATTAAATAACTTAAATATTTAAATCACAATAATCTATGCAACTTAATATTTAATTATTTAATAAAGCATAAAAGCATATTCACTTCAATTTCAATTAAATATTTAATTAAATATTAATACTCAACAATTGCACTTTAATTAACTTTTCAATTAAACATAGGTATTTAATTTAATTTTCAACTAATTAAATATCCTATATTTAATAATTAACTTAAATAATATTCAATTAAATAAATAACATGATATAACACACAAATAACCAAATCAAGCACCTAAAATCGGACACAAGCAAAACCAAACATGCTCAAGGAAAGGGATACTCAAATTTGTGTCAACTAGATGAATTCGGTAAGGTAGCCAACCGGATACTTGTCCACTAGTTAGAACAATTAGGTTTAGGGTAGGATTTGGACCTGAAAACTATCTCCCCTCTCTTACCATTGAGATTATTGTGATAGGGCACGCTCACTCCTGCCAATTCAGGGAAGACGTAGTGCGGTACCTGCAAACCTGTCATCACAAAGATGAACATACAGGCATATATAATATGGAAAACAATGGTTGAGACTAGGTTATTGTGTGGATCTTGTCGAAGCAAGTAACTACGACTTTGTCCCATACCATACCAAGCACATCAAACAGTAATGAAAAACATGCAATGATCCATGTGCATATAAATCTAGGGTCAGTATTGTTAGAAAACCATAATCGAAATGAAATCCTAATATATACATAATCATCTTAAAGTAACCATAGATCACATGAACACAGAAGATATAACATAATAACAATAGATCAATAACATACTAAAATGTAATACATAAATATCATCTAAACCATTTGAATAAATCCACACATACATAAAAAGGCCTAAAAGAGTTCAACATCCAATAACTAAAAAGCAACCTAAGACATGGGTATTACATCCTCCTCCCCTAAAACTAGGCTTACTCCTGGAAGCCTAAAAAAAAGATAGAGAAATTAATCTCTTATCACAAAACATCTAATCTAAGTCCTAAAAGACTCAAAGTGTGGGTCCCATAGGACTTTCCCAGGTCTCTGATTTGAACACTGAGGATCATTCCCCACTGTAGGAATCTAGAAAATAGCTATTGGACCTCTACTCGTAGCCCCAATCATAGGAGCATGATACACAAGTGGAGGATGATCAAATGCTGCATACACTCCGTGATAAATACCAACATTACCCGCTGTAGGCTCAGAAGCTAATGGCCTCTGTCCTGAAAACTATGGTGCACACTGAGGACAATTGACTGCACTGTGCCTAAAATCTCCATAGGAAAAGCAAGCTCCCCTACAACCACCTCCTCTAACTGAAGGTGCACTAGAATACTGAACACTACCCCTATTGACATCCTTATGCACACTCTGTGCTGGCTGAACTGGCTGATTGCGCATACTATGCTGAATGTCATGGAAGTTCCTAATCTGAGGACCACTAAAAGAAGGAGGAGATTGTTTCCCCCTTGCTACTGATATGATTATCATTTGGAATGATAGAAGGACCTCTCAAATTCCTATCTCCCTAAGAATGATTACCTCTAACAACAAAAGTAGGTGCTCTAGACTGCACTCCTGAATGACCACCATGACCCAATGCTAGATTCTCCTCTGCAAGGGTAGCTTTAATAACTGCTTCTCTGAGGTTTGTAGACTCAAAGAGTCTAACTTCCCCAATGATGCATTCATTTATCCCCCTAACAAAGTGTTGAACCATAACGGCCGAATCCTGACCATATCCAACATATTGTTTGATCTCAAAGAATCGATGCTCATACTCAACCACTGATAGGGTCAACTGCCTCAAGTTGTGGAACTCATCAGCCCTCTGCTGCCTCCACTGATTATATAGGAAGCGCTCTCAAAATTTCTCAAGGAATAACTCTCATGTCACTGTATTCATATGGAGACCTAACTTCTCTTCCTCTATCTTCCACCATATCGCTACAAAAATAGAGAGTTGCATTACTACATACCTAGCTTTAGTATTGCTACTAAAGGGATGCATAGAAAAAATCCTCTCTAATACAATAATCCAAGTCTCAGCTTCAAACCCTGTTCCTTTCCCATCAAAGGGAGTAGGTGGAACTCTCATGAGATCCCTCATGTGGTTTTCTGCCACAACCTCAGGATCCATTGTAACAGCCCTCCTTGGAGGGCTCCTAGATCTCTCCCTCTCCACTCTACCCTGCTTAGGAATATGATTCAGTAACTCCTGCAACAACTGTCTAATTCCTATCTCTCTAGACTCAGCCCAATGCTCATCCCTCTACTCATCTCTATTGTGCTAATGAACATTGTCCTGACTGACACTCATGGAAGGATTATGATCCCTACCACTTCCACGACCACCACTTTGGCCTCTACCATGACCTCTAGTAGGTCTAGTTTTAGGCATGATTCCTGAATCAACCAGAGAACCAAACCACAAATTATAAGAAATATCAAAACCGATAACATCAAAAGGAATCAAATAATCATAAGTAATAGTTTTAAATACATCAGAGTTTCATGTCTATGTTTGTTTCAAGTTTTAAAATCAAAAGACAACTAATGGGCCTACATATTTCCCAGAGCTCCCAGTGTAGAAATGTGGGCTCTTATGCAAAGTATAATGCCCCACTAGGGAACCCAAGAGAACTTAACCTAAAATATGACACTAAGTTTACGTAATAATTTTTTTTTTTATGTTTACAAACAATATTGATAACAATGCGGAAGCAGTACAATGAAGTACATGACATACATGAAATACAACTCATACATAGATAACATTTTTGGAGGGTTCCTTGACGTAGAATTACTTAAGCATAATAATCTATGATTAACAATAATAAAAAACTAACATAAAGGTTATATAATTTGAATCCAATAACAAACATCTCATAATAGAAGATTACATATACATCTGATACCAAAGGTATACAACCTAATCAACATCCACTGCACAAGTCGCAGAGTATGTAAAAATACATAATGACAATACAATGCATCCTCCAAAGGAGTATAACCATATCACATGTGGTACAATTGTACAACTCAAGTAACTGATCAAGTCTCCAGAAGACTAGGAAGATGATACTGCAACAAGGAACATCCAAGCATTAAGAAGAATCCATCATAATCTCAATGGTAATAAGAATCACTACCACCCAACCACGTGGAACCAAAGGTCCACTCCCACCATGTTGAGGAGATAGTAACAGACCCATTATACGGGGTATACAATAAGAATGCAAAAAAGGTACACATGACATCATACTTAATGCATAGGAAGGTCCTAGAAGCACTCTAAACCATAACAAGGAACACTAAACAACACCAGAGGTACTAACACATGTAGGATAACCTAAGCTGTATATAGGGAAGTGTCATCACATAAGTCTATCCTTGAGTTAACCCTAGTAGTCCCTCTTGGACGCTGGCCCCAAGTTCCTGTATGTGGCTCAGTAATCCTTTCGTGAAGACAAGGATCCCAACTCTTCCATCCTAGCATATGATAAACTCAAGGCATGGGTAGAGACTCAGTTATCTTACTAGTACATTTTAAAACCCCTTAATGTTTCAAATTTTCACTTATTAAGTAACTTGTCAATGATATACCCTAGTAACCGCTTAGGGCACGGGACCCACTGCAAGCCACTTCCCCTCTATACACTTAGTTAACCTACCTAGGCTCATAATCAAACACATGAAGATATACATAATCACAAATCGCATCCTACCCATTCAGGAGCACATAGGTTCTCAAATAACCAAACAATAACCATAGTGTTGTCATAAGACCATAAAGCACATCATAACTGAATCCGATTGGTATAAGATATCAGGACCATGACATCACCATAGAAAAATATACTAACTTCATACAAGATACCATGAAGAAACAAATCCCCGAAACCTCTTGTTTTACATCCTAAGGTTACCTATCCCAAATAGATACCCCAGAATGAAAAAATTACAATTAAGGAAAGCATAACCAATTTATTATGATTAATACATTAATACACATCAGCGTATGATAAGTATCTCTAGAAGGAGATAATCAAAGAATGTAATGATAACATGTCGATAAACAAATTTATAACCCTAGCTATGCAAATTCATTTATCGTATATAATTACTAACACAAATATAATTAAATATCCCAAAAGAACGTAATTAAGGCTCCTATAGGTTAATTTATAAATCCATCACATATAAATTACCCTATTAAAATAATTACTTAAAAAAAATTTGACTATAATTACAAACACTATGTAGATAAAAATCCACTATTATTAATAGATAATAACATTCAAAAATATTAATACCATCGATTAATCATTTAGTTATTCCCCATTTATACATATTTAGAACCATTACAATTAACAATTAAATAAACTAAAAATAATAATATTAATTATAACTATATATATACATTAATAATATTATAAGAAACATTATTAAAAGTATATATAATTATAAACTAAATTCTAATAACTCTCTTAAATAACTAAGATTATATAATAATAAATTTAAAAAAAAACCATCTTTAATTATAAAACAACTAATATTAAATAATAATAAATTAAATTTAAAAAAAAAACTAAATTAAAAACTAGTTTTAAACTAATTTTAAAATATTTTTAAAAAGAAATAAAATAAAATAAAATAAAACATCACATGTGGGGGGTCCCCGTGGCCCCCACCCACCCTCTTACCAAATAATATGGTAGCCAAGACTGTCGCAGGCAACACGAGCCTGCTCTACGCAGCCCGACTGCGGCGACCTATGTCGTGGGAGGTGGTGGGGTTAGGACCCACCCCTCCCTTAATCAATTTATATTTTTTTTTAAATTTATTTTTTTAAATTTATTTTTTTAAAACAAATTTACTTTTTTTTTTTAAAAGGATACTTTCCAAACATGTTAATTTTTTTTTTTCCTATTTAATTTCGGAAAATAGAAATTGTTAAAGAAAAACACTTTCTTTTTTTCTTTTTTAACTTTTTCCCTTTTTGTCTTTTTCTCATTCTTTTTCAAATGACTGGTGAATTTTTTTTTACCTGTATTTTTCCAGCAAGGGTATTTTTCTCAACCAATTAATTTTTTTTTCAATAGGAAATGAATTTTTCCCTGAAAGATTAATTTCTAAGGGATATTAATTTTTTTTCCTTCCTCTATAGTTATAACTATAGACAATTTAATTTTTCATTTTCTAGGAGTTATAGGAGGATTTTTTCTATGAAAATTGGACAGCATAACTGTACAATGTCATGTAATAATAAATAAGGAAAATATCAGATCTAAAGGTTTTCTAAATACCCAAAATCACAGAATCTCAAGTAAACACCTATTAACCATAATGAAACCTCATGCATCTATTCAAACACAAGAAACCATACAATTGCAAAACTGAAACCAACAAATGGATTATAAACCCTACCTTAGATCCAATGCAAGAAACTGAAATATTGATTTTGAAGATGATAGAAAACCTAAAAACCTCCAAGCATGAATCACCCACAAATCTGAGACCACGAAGATCCAAGCACATGCAAACCATGAATTTCACACAAATCTTCAATCCAAGATGCCACCACAAGAATCTTCAAATTCCCAAAAGCTAAGCACACATTAAGCTCTCCCCAAAATCTCCAAAACCTATTAATACAAATGAAACCCCAATTCCCTCCTAAAAGAATTCAATTTCCCCTAAAGATGCAAATCCTCATGACAACACATTCAGACAATCCCTAAAAAGACACCACTTGAAGTTGAGAGAATCATATTTAAATAATTAAAATATCTTTTAATTTCACAACTCAACTTTGAATCCTAAAATCAAGTTGAAATCTTTTAGTTTGAAAATACTTTTTCAACAAAATCTTGCGCATGTAATTATTGAAATATCAAATTAAATAACTTAAATATTTAAATCACAATAGTCCATGCAACTTAATATTTTATTATTTAATAAAGCATAAAAGCATATTCACTCTAATTTCAATTAAATATTAATACTCAATAATTTCACTTTAATTAACTTTTCAATTAAACATAGGTATTTAATTTAATTTTCAATTAATTAAATACCCTATATTTAATAATTAACTCAAATAATATTCAATTAAATAAATAAGATGATATAACACACAAATAACCAAATCAAACACCTAAAATTGAACACAAGCAAAATCGAACATGCTCAAGGAAAGGGATACTCGAATTTCTGTCAACTAGACAATTTCAGTAAGGTAGCCAACTGGATACTTGTCTACTAGTTAGGAAAATTAGGTTTAGGGTTGAATTTGGACCTAAAAACTATCTCCCCTCTCTTACCATTGAGATTATTGTGATAGGGCACACTCTTTTCTGCCAATTCAGGGAAGACGTAGCCCGGTACCTGCAAACCTGTCATCACAAAGATGAACATACATGCATATATAATATGACAAACAATGGTTGAGACTAGGTTATCATGTGGATCTCGCTGAAGCAAGTAACTATGACTTTGTCCCATACCATACCGACCACATCAAATAGTAATTCAAAACATACATTGATCCATGTGCATATAAATCTAGGGTCAGTATTGTCAAAAAACCATAATCGAAATAAAATCCTAACATATACATAATCATCATAAAGTAACCATAGATCAGATGAACACAGAAGATATAACATACTAACAATGGATCAATAACATACTAAAATATAATACATAAATATCATATAAACCATCTGAATAAATCCACACATACATAAAAAGGCCTAAAAGAGTTTGACATCCAATAACTGAAAAGCAACCTAAGAGGTGGGTATTACAAAAACTCCAAGATCAAGAAGAAGACGTAAGTTGTATGCCAAGAAACCCCATCTTCTTTCTCTTTCTTTTCTTGACGATTTTGATCCCTCTTTCATGGAAAAAATGATTGTAAATGGATTAAAAGTCCATGCAAGTTATCTAGTATCACTTAGCAATAGTTTTCCTTCAGTAAAGTTCTAGTTTTAGCTCATTTTCATTAATTTAGAGTCTCTGATGCCCCAATTTTGGCATTTAGAGTTGTAGATCATAATTCTATATATTGTAATCAAAAGCAATGTAAAAGCATCAGATTCCTAAAGCAATAAAATATATAATTTGGTGCTTCATTCATGGTGTGAAATTTATTCTATCTATGTGAAAGTGATGAATTTGTGCATGCTTGTTCATTATTTTCAAAGAGCCAATTATTTATTGTGTTTCAAATCTACATTTCTTTTAGTTGGATTTTGTTGTTATCTACCTAAATTTTTGTGACAAATGCATGGAAGAGATCATCTATTGGGATTTATCATAAATCCATCTCGTGTATGCACACGTCTTGGTGGCTTCATGATTTGATAGGTTTTGAAAATTTTGCACAAGTGAATACATTTTCTCTCTAAACGATTGCATCCATCAAGTATATAATTGTGACATCGTCTAATTTATACTTTATGGGTTTTTTCAAAATCTCTCCATCATTCAATTCACAAGGGAAGATAGGCAATGGTTTATGTCCATTAGGATTTCATTTTCAGCAATTTCATTTCATTTCTTGTTACCCTACTCATTTAAACTCTGTCATAGTTTTGAAAGTAATCATCTTGAAAAATAAAAAATTGAATCTTTAATTAAAACACAAATCTTTGATAAATCACAAAATACCAAAAAAAAGTACTAAATTTGTTTTGCAGTTCAATTTCTTGAACGTACGAGAGAAAGCCTCCTTGTGAACATTCACATTTATCTTCAATTGAGTAACCAAGAAGGTTTTGACCCGACCCCGAAGACCCTTGGGAAAAACTTCATTATTATTTCAATAGAGGAAATTGAATCTTGAGATCATAGTCGTTGACTTGTGTAAAAATGACGCTCAATAGAAGTGGCGCTAGAACGAGGGCCTCAAGACTAAAAATCTTGATGACATTGGATATATTTCTCCAGAATGATTTGAGTGAGTGATTAGATCATCTCCAAAAAGAGGTGAGTTCCTTGAACTAACTCATCACCATAGAACTCACAACGACAAAGGAAAGTCAAGAGAGAACCCCTCTTACCATCACGCTGAACCACAAAATCTGTTGGAATTATATTGAGATGATGTACTGAGAGTGGAGGGGTGACTCAATACCTCTAAAAATTTTCTTGGTTAGCCCATTAACCCTTAATCATTAGTTTGTAAATTATCTTATCTAACTGTTCATCTTTCTTTATGTATATGTAATCATATAATAAATTCTTTAGTATGTAACCATAATAGAAACATTCATGAAAATAGATAACACATGACACAAGATATGATATCGTAGAAAACTCCTATTAGGAAGTAAAAACTGTGGTGGGGATTGTTACCCACAAGACCTCACTATCTGTAGATAAGAAGGGGCCAGTTAAGGCTTACAATTGGTCACTTCTGATGACCTACCCTATTAAGAGTATTACAGTGGAGACCTATTAAGATCTACTTCATTTGAAGCTTTAGCAACACTATTAAGTGTGCACTTTGTTAAGAGATTTGTAAATAACTATTAAGTCCACCTTCTACAAAAGGATTTTAGATGTGATGCACTTGCTAGAATGCAACTACATAAGAATTTGATATGATGATGTATGCAATCTTCAACTGCTGATAATAGATCCAATTAAGCTTCATATATATAAGTTATCATCCTTCCATGATTTAAATAATACCTTTATCTACTCGTTGGTAGCCTCTGTGTGTTCTTGACAACTGATGTGTTATGTTTCTGACCTTTGCATGAATTATGCCTTTTGCTCCTTAGATTCTCTATGTGCCTATCAACAATAATGAATTCTTCTTTTACAATTGATTTTGAACATCTATTTATACTAAATTTGGCTCAATTCTTGATTCATGCATCGCAATTTAACTCTAGATCCAAGGTTTACAACTTGACCTTGATCTTTAGTTAGATATGTTTTATATCCATTAGGATGCTTTAAAACATTTACATAAAGCTTGCTTGACCCTCAAGTTATGATTTAAAACAAATAAAATCTCTATAAATAGAATTACATTGTTTTATCTGTCATGTAAAAATCAGATCCACAATTTGCGCGTTCTCTAACTGACTGTCGGTTCTGACAGTCAATTTTCTTGGTCGTCAGTGTTCCTTTCTTGAACTTTTCATTGGGTATGCCTTTTCTATTCCTGTCGGGTTTGTTCTAAAAAATAGTGTCGCTGGTGATGCTTGTAGTCACTGGTGATGCTTGTCGATTCTATACTTAGCATTTTTCATGACCTCTATGTTCTGTCAGGTATGCTCGTTGTTCCCCGGTAATGCTTGAAGTTTGTTAGTGATCTCTGTAGTCTGCCGATGATCTCTGTCAATGTTTTTCGCTAATTGTACTAATGGAAAAATAATGTCATCAATCTCCCCCTTTGACATTAGTATCAAAAATATGATATGTGTAACATACTGAGTGTATTAGTATGTACACCTGTGTATACTCTTTCCTTAGTCATTTGAATGACTCCCCCTATGTATATGTCAGTAAGTGTAAGTATATATACATATCCTCATATATTTTTCTTTTCCTTCTTTTATATATATATATATATATATATATATATATTGTACATAACTATATACATTTCCTTTCCTCCTTTTTCGATTCTAAAGGCAAAGGAATTTACAACTTTTCAAAAATGTGGGAATGTGAGGACTTGATGTCCTCCATCATCTTTTCCCATTTCTCTTTCAGCATTTCTAGAGCCATGTGCTCTAGTGAAATCTTTACATGTATGTCATAGATGTTGTCTACTACAGACATCTTGGGGGTTTCTATCAAATTTCTAGCATCAGAAATATGCTATTGTAAAATAGTAAGATTGGGTAGAATATATGCCTGTAGTTCAGTAATCTCACCTCTGAGCTGTGTTTCAACATCCCATATTTATTGCCTTAGCCTGTTTGCCTCTATGACCATGTCATGATGTGCCTTTATACTTTTGACATGAGAGGTTAGGCTTTGTGCACTTGTTGTGACATTTGAATCTATCTCTGCTAGTTTGTCACTATTTTCTTTTGAGAATTTCTCAAGTGTGCACATCTTTTGAACTAAGGTGACTGCTTCAGCAATCATTGGCTCTAATTCATCAGTGATTTCAGAGAGCTTTAACTTGTTCAATTCCACTTCTTGGATAATTTTTTTAATTAACTTGTATTGGTACTTATTTTCTACTTGTTCTTCCATCGCTTGCTCTGCATCTATGCCTTGCTCTGTGATGGCATCGGTAAGAACAAAAATTTGTTCCTTTACTGTAGCATTTTTTTCAAGTTTAACTTCAGGAACAAGTTGTTGGAGTATCTCTTTTTCTTTGTCAAGTGCCGATGTTTCCCTATGCTTTGTTGTAAATTTGACTTCCTGAAGAAGCATGGCTTATTTTGTGTTGTCAATCATGGCAACAAAGTCATACTAAGTTTCTGTCAAAGATAACTTAAGAGATAAAAAGACTCAGTATAGAATACAGAGAAGTCAGACAGATATAGTGATCAGCATATCAACGCGCATGTTAGAGACCACACCAGATCAGGCATGCTTAGATATATACTCTATGGTGTGTGTATATGCTATATCCAAACGTGCAAGATATGGAACATCAGTAGAGAAAAGTTACAGACAGATTAGTACATTGCAGTCCAGGAACAATCTAGAATACAGAGCATAGAAGTCAACTACTATTTTGATTAGCGTGTATTATTTTGTGATACTAAGGCTATGCACGTTTAGTTATAAGTTTTTTATGATGTAATTAATGTTTTTGTAAACACACTTGAGCTGACTTGTTCGGAAGCGTTGTATATTTTGTTAAGAGGCTGACTAAGTGTTATGTTTTGGGTCGTGCCTATTCGTTTGTAAAGATATAAGTATATAATGTATTATTATGTTATAGCATGCAAGAGAAGTCGATGATTATGTAAGAAGAAGTTACAGAGGGTCAATATAATGAATTCAGAAGATGATATAGCTCTTTAAAGGAGTAAGAGCATCCACGCATACACGAAACTGATCAGACAACAGTGTCACTACACTAGTTCATTTTTTATATAGTGCATATCAACATTTAGAGGGTTGTAGCCTTCATATTATTTGGGAAGTGAGCCTAGGTAGTGAGCCATCCACCCCTAACAGGGTTATTGTAAAAGACTCCTAATAGGGTCAGACCTTTAACCAAGTCATTGTCCTCAATTTGTAAAGACTGCTTCTAACAGGGAAAAGGAACTTTAACAGGTTCATTATACCTAGTACAATATTTTGCGGGTACTAATTCCCACTGGATTTTTACTCTGATCAAGGTTCTCCATAATCATATCTTGTGTAATGTGTTCTTGTGTTATGATTCTTTGAATGCACATTTGATATATGTTTAATCGACTGAAATATAAATAATTGATAAACACTGATTCACCCCCCCCCCCCTCTCAGTGTTTCTAACAATTGGTATCAGAGCTCTGGTCCTCTGAAATAAAGTTTAACCACTTGAGGAGATCATGGACCCAGCTGAAGAAAAACATTTGAAAAAGAATCTTGAAGCAGCTCTTGAAGATCTTGACAGATTAGAGAAAGAAAATGAAGAATTAAGATTGAAAAATGATGGCTCTCAAATACTTATCAAAAAGGTTAAGGAAAGATCTGAAAGATTGTTCTACAAGTGATCTAGGACAAATGGTCAAAAATCTTAATGAAGACAATAAATCTCTAAAGGATAAACTTGAAGATCCGGAGGAACAACTTACATATAGCCAGAACACCATTGAAGACAAGATCAAAGAAAGAAAACAATCAGAAGATGAACTTATATAGGAAAACATGAAAATATTGGAAATGGAGAACATGAAGAAGAAGTTGGAATCTGAATTAACAGAAGCAAAGGATAAGATTGATAAAATCCACACAAGTTCTGATTTGATTCAATCCCAGCTCAATGCACAGAAAAAAAGGGAACACTGCTGGTCTTGGATTCAGTACAGCACAAGATGAAATCAAATCATCACAAGAGAAAGAAAAAACACTTGAAGCATCTTTAGAAGCTAAGAAATTTGAAGATACTATAGAGGTTATATCTGAACCACCAAAAAGGGAAATTAGAAAAGTTAATAGAACTTGCTATGCATGCAATAAACATGGGCATTTGGCAAGAGATTGCAAAGAGGTAAGACCTTTTCAGGGTTACTATTTCTCTTGTAATAAATTTGGTCATAGGGCTATACATTGCAGATCTCAGTCACAACAAAATCAATGAAGAATGAATCAAAACAATCAGAGAAATCAACCCCAAAAGAATTTGCAGAACATTACATGTCAGATATGCAACTACAATGGACACATAGAAAAACAATGCAGCATGATGAAGAAAAATACCAGACTTCCTATCATTTTTCACACGTGTGGAAAGGCTAGACATATATCAAGGTTTTGCAGATCCAAAACTTAGAATCAAGAAGATCCCAAAAAGTCTCTATTTGAAGAGAAAGGAGAATTCAATTCTGTCAAAGCAAATAAAGATTCAAGCAAAGTTTGGGTTGAAGTAAAGAAGGACAAAGATATTGACAAAGTAGTTGATGTATCCATAGTGGACGCACCCTCTACTTCTCCCTAAATAGACCTTCTTGGTCTTAGGGGGAGCTATTCTAGCTCAGAACCCCTATGTGGCTGGCATACTCACATCAGAGTATGCACCTTTGGATTCATGGTTAGAAGCTCAGATTACAGTTGTATGCATTCACGCATTATCTATATTACATCAAGATCAAAGTTTGAAAATCTCTATATGGTTGCAAGCATTAAATTTGGCAAATCGTATAAAAAGAATTTTGTAGTCGATCATTTTCACAATTAAATTTGAGAGCACAGAAATTGAAGAGAATTGGAGCACTAAGACATCTAGGTACGAAGGCATAGTATTTTGAAAGTTGGAATGAATTATTAATCAGTTTGAAATGAAGCCTTAGCCATTGCGCCATTTCAGAATTTCATGGAAACCCTACTTAAACAATCACCAAGTAAGTAATGGCGACCCCAGTTGTATTTGATGTAGCAAAAAGGAAGAGATTCATATTTAAGAAGCATCCATTCAAGTCCATATTGGATGATGTGGAAGGAGCTTTCTCTAAAACCCTGATTGGCATTGTTCACGTGGAAGATATCTGTGCATACATATACTACAAGAAGGAATCACTAGGAGATGATTACATTGCCTCTCACATGGCATCAATGCTAAATAAGGACCTCACATTTAAAGATGAGTTCACACACCTACAAGATAACCCTATCATTGAGTATTCGAATGCGCATGAGTTTGAAGAACTAGAATGGGTAAAAATCTTGTTGAGAGAAATTCATGATGATCTATTTTGGATTGGTGATGTCCCTATGTGTATCACCATAGACCTAATCCATCAATTGACTAGACTTTCAATGACTGGACCAGTATTTCCCATTGGTAAAGATGTTAAGAAGCAGATTGAGAAAGTTTGTTTGTCAAAAAGTGACAGGCGTGGTATGACAGTAGACCCCATCAAGGAAAATGAAATAAAACTCATGACTATGATACTTGGATACAAGTTTCACCATGCAAGCAGGTTGAATAGTTTATCTACAACAACAATACTTGTAGCAATAAGAATAGTAAATGATAACGCCCAATACAACCTTTGTGAGGTCTTGTGTGGACAGTTGATTGACAACATCAGAATTGTCAAACATGATAGAAACAAAACATTCAGGTTTGGATCTCTAATCATCTATTTGTATCATCATATAGTAGGAAAGGTTGCAGATCTCTATCTAGACAAAATAAAACCTACAATGACTCAAATATCTCTCAAAGCCACAGTAGAAAGCAGTGCAAGAGATAAAATGGATATGGACATAAAAATATTCAGGGTTAAAATGCAGAGTAGGGTCAGACTATCTGAGAAGATAGTTGACAAGTACAGGGATACAATTTGTTTTATGGTTGAAACAGATTGCATATGCATGGAGGCTGTTGAGCCTAGAACTAAGTGGATTCATCCACTAGGATATGAAGTTGAAGACCATGTGCTGGAAGGATATGCGTAGGTCTTATTGTCAGCACCTAAAGACCCCAATGAACCTAGATGGTGAACATATAGAGAAAAGACTGATGAAGTGGATATTGAACTAAAACTTGCTGTTAATAAAAGGAAAGCATCTAGAACCACATCTAACATACTGAAAGTTCATGGAGTCACTCGAGAAGACTTGAATAAGGCTAAAGAAGAAAAATTTGCTAAAGTTAAGATTGAGAAGACTGATGAATCTCAGAAGAAGAAATAGAAGAAAAATGAGGAGAGTACATCTGCGCCTTCTACCACCATTGACTTGGATACATCTCCATCTTCTATTCCTAGCAAGAAACCTAGAGGAAGGAAACAAGCTGCCACAGGTCATCCATCTTCAAGAAACACAAGGAGCACTACAAAGAATACACAAGCACCTCCTGAGGTAGGTTTCAGACCAAGCTTGAACATATTGAAGAATATGATTATAAATGAAGGTAGATTAGATACACTCTAAAAGGTCTATGACAAATATAAAGAAATTGATAAGACATAGATACATTACATGATCATATCTCATATGATTAAGTTTAAGAAATCAATTCTTGAACTCAAGACAGTGATACCAGATAACTTATGGAATATATTGGAAATTATGAAAAGACATGCTATTGAGGAAGA
>MU228294.1:2271526-2286761 GCA_018584345.1 Thuja plicata
AAATTTCTGATAAACTTTCTGTAAAAGCTAGCTAGACCATGAAAAGATCTTACCTCAGTAGCACTCCTTGGAGTAGGCCATTCAAGGATAGCCTGTACCTTCTCTGGGTCCATTTTTAAACCTTCTGTTGAAACTACAAATCCCAAATACACTAACTCCTTCTTCACAAAACTGCACTTCTTCAAATTTATCAACAATTTTTCTTCTCTCAGCTTCTCAAATACCATACGAATATGCATCATATGCTCCTCCAATGTCTTACTAAAGATCAAAATATCATCTAGGTAAACAATGACAAACTTACCCAGAAATTCTTTCAGAACCTCATTCATGAGCCGCATGAAAGTGCTCGGTGCATTGATTAGCCCAAAAGGCATGACTAACCACTTGTATAATCCTTCCTTTGTCTTGAAGGCAGTCTTCCATTCATCTCCTTCTCTGATCTGAATCTAATGATATCCACTCTTCAGATCTATCTTTGAGAAATACATACCTTCACTCAAACAGTCCATAATATCATCCATTCATGGCAATGTAAACCTATACTTGATTGTGATATTGTTTATTGCCTTGGAGCTTGTACACATCCTCCACTCTCCATTCTTCTTTGGTGCTAATACCACTGGTACAACATAGGGACTTAAACTCTCATGAATCAATCCTTTCTGCAACAACTCATGTACTTGTCTGTTCAACTCCTCACTTTCTGGAGGTGTCATTCTATGTGCTGCCTTATTTGGCAAACTCACTCCTGGAATCAAGTCTATCTGATGACTGATCTTCTTGACTAGTGGTAATCCATCAGGCACATCATCGGATACAATATCCTGAAACTCATTCAACAAATCTGCAACTTCTATAGGAACATTTTGTACTTCCTCCTTATCAGCTTTTGGAATTAAAGAAAAACACACATGCTCATGCCTCATACCATCTAGGAACTTTCTTCTATCAACAAAAGTTATTCTTGCACTACCACATACCTTTTCTTCTATGACATTCAATGGCTTTAGCTTATGTCACACTCCATCCTTTGTCACGGAATAGGTATTCACATGACCATCATGTAAAACACATCTGTCAAACTACCATGGTCTATCCAAAAACATATGACATACATCCATAGATATGATATCACACAGTACCTCATCATGGTATCCACCAATCTTGAACTCCATGAGGCATTGTTCATTGACCATGACCTTGTGGTCATCCTATACCTACGCAATCTGATATGGATGTGGGTGTTTCTGTCTCTTGAGCTTCAACTTTGTCACCATCTCTTCTGACACCAAATTGTCAGTGCTTCCACTATCAATAATCACATCACAACACTTACCCTCACACTTGCACCTGGTGTGAAACAAGCTCCTCCTTTGTTCAGGTTCATTCTCACCACTTAGTAGGACTCTTCTGTTAATCAGTGTTTCTCCTCTTTCAGCATCTTCAGAATGTGATGATCTGGCATCTTCATCTACATGTGCAACTCTGGCCTAGCCTTCATTTCTCCTGTCTATTCTTCCTTGGCACTGAGGACATTCAAATGCCCTATGACCATATTCTCCATAATGAAAACATGTTCCATGGAAGCCTCCTCTTCCAGATCCTTGTCCTCTTCCTCTTCCTCTCTAATCTCTATTATTCTGATCTTGGAAATGATTGGAATTGTTTCCTCGTTTATTCTGACTATTACTGGCCTCATCCTTATTTTTCAGATCTTCATTTTGGCCACCATATGACCGTCCACCAGATCTTCCACCATGACCTCTTCCATTTTGCCTGCTCTCAAAATTTTTTTCCAGCTTTTCTTCTACTTTCAGGGAAAACTGGTATGCCTCCTCAATACTGTTCATTTGAATCAGATTCAACTCCTCCTGAATGCTTGGCCTCAACCCATTAAGGTAGCAGGAAACTTTCTCCTTATCAGCTTCTGCATGGCCTATTCTGATGAGGATTCGATAGAACTCCTCTGTATACTCCTGAACAGATCTTCTTGCTTGCTTCAAACTTTGCATTTTCTTCAGCAGGTCAAGCTCATAATCAACAAGAATGAACTATCACTTCAACTTATCCACCATCTGATCCCATCTTGTGATTTTAGCCTTTCCCCTTTTATTTCTCTCCAATTGGATCTCCTACCACCAGATCTTTGCATGACCCTTCAGTCTAGCCTTCACAAACTTGACCCAATTAGGATCCTCAATATCTTCATACTCAAAATATTCTTCACATTCGTTGATCCAGTCAATCAACTCCTCTGGGTTAAGATTCCCTGAAAATGTAGGAACCTCAATATTAGGTCTTTTCCCAATCTTGGAAATGGCTCAGAAAAGCCTTTCTTCTTCTGGATTCAAAACTTCAACTTCTTCTTGATCATCATTTCCTTCTTCGGCTTCATCCTCACTTTTTTTTCTAACATTAAGATTCATTCCTCTGTGAATCTCTTCTTGCAATACTCGCACTTGTCTCTGGAGCTCTCTAACCTCAGGTGTCACAACACCAGCTCTTCTACCACATTCCCTTCATGGAGGCATTTTCATGATGTGTGATGAAACCCTAACCACGGTCCTAGTGCAAACTGCCTCACAGTCGGTGATCTATTTACACACTCAAGAACTTCTCACTCTGATACCACTTGATGAAGGGTGCTCCCCTTAATGCCACAAACACATAACAGAAATAGAGAAGCAACAAAAATTTGCAAGAACAGAAAAATGGGCTTCTTATTATCTACACAAATGTGGAATTACAAACTTTTAGAATTACAATATGCAAAGCCACATGGGAATTTCCCTTACAATATTCTGTAGGACAAAGCCTCAAATTATTACCCAAATCTGCCCTAGAAAACACCATGGGCCTTCCTTAAATTGGCAATTTTCCACCACCCGAGAAGGTTCCAGAAATCTATCCATTAAGTCTGACTACCCTTAGCATTTAATTATTTTTTCACTTTTATTACAAAAGGGTCGGCTTTAAATATTTACAAAACATGAGATTAGGTAGCCCAACTTTCGGAAGCCATAACTTTTGAACCGTAGCTCCAATTGGCTATTATAACCACTTTCTAGAAAGGGGAGATCGCGATCTATAGTGCTTGACTTGCGAAGCACCAGTCAACCAGGGGTTCGACCTCGATACAGAGCCTCTAAGGTCCTGAAAATTGAGCTCAAAGGTTTTGCACCCTAAAATGTCAACAGTAAATCCTTAATAACTTCGCCAATACAGATGATCTGGCAATGAAATTCAACTGAAATTCTTATATGACTAAGATGAACCTTCACCTGGAAAATTAGAACATTCTGAGTTCAAAGGACCAACTTACTAAAAATAGTAAGTTTCCAAAAATAGCAACTTTGTACAAAATAGCCCTTAATGAATAGAGAAACACATATTTTTGGGTGATGCAAGATTGCCCTTACACCCAGGATGCTCCTACATCACTAAGGTAAATGAATCTCAACTAGATTTATCATCAAAACTATAGAATAGGGCATTCACTACCCTGAGGATATCAAGAACCCAAAGAGAAAATGTATGTTACACTACCTTGATTCTACTAGTGCTTTGATGAGCTAGGTAGATAAATGAACGATAAATCTTACAACTAGATATAATAACCAAAATGCTAAAATTATTGAACAATACAGAGAGATAAAATTATTTGATTAAAAAAATGATAAAATAAGATTGTATACCTCTTACCCCAAAACAAATTTAGTCTCAAACCTGAATGCTAGCACACCATGGGGATGCTTGCATGCTGCACAATTTTCTGTATAAATACAAGATAGTATACACACCATAATCACTCTCAAAATTTCCTCTTCATTCCTCAAAATTGTTCATCACATACACACATAGAAACAAGGAAAAGTGTTTGGAATATATAGTATTTTTCTATAATCAAACCCTGATGTTGGTGTTTTCACCTCCATTGATAGCCAATTAGATATATTTGGAATAAAACTTAAAAAAAATAGCATAATAGAAACAAACCTCGCTTAATGGAGGAAAACTCCTATTTATTGAGATTAAATTATATTAATAAAGTAATTAGAAACAAATGCCTCTTGATGGAGGAGAAATACTATTACATAATATTAAATGCAAGTAGATAATAGATGCACTTAGAGATTCAATAAATTAGATCTTAGATATAATAGATAAGAGAGAGAAGAGATAATGTTACGTAATGTAGACCCCTCTCTTGAGATAGTAGCTTGAGAACGTAGATGAGGAGACTAAGTTGCTACAAGATTGTGTGGAGATTTTAAAATAGTTTTGTTATGAAAGATCGAGTAAGATCCAAGAGTGAGATAATCTTGTAAAAAATGAGTAGAATTGAGAGTTTAGTTACTCAGAATGGGCACAGTTAGTATTTTAATTGGTCTAAGAAAAGGGACATGCATAAAAAGTGATCTGATATAGAATATTTTTTTTAAAAGTGGAATATTTATGAGATTTTTGTGCATCAAGTGGATGTCCATGTGTATTGTTGTCCTCCAACTAAATTCACCGTGAATTTGGGCCAGAGTACATGAACGCTTCACCTCTATTTTCCATGATATTAAAATATGAAATTTTGATCATGGATTTTGTCATAAATTAAATGGGCCAAATACTTAGGCTTCATAAATGTTCAATGTATAGTTTGTGACACTAAATTTTACCCCCACTTCAATGGACTGATCAAATCAAGGGATTGGGTGCACTAATGTAGCTTAGAAAGATGTGTTCATTAAACTTGTGTAGTTAATTAAATGCATTAATCACATCAAATAAGGATACTCTAGTGGCTGAAAAGGTTAACTAGGCAAACATATTCCCCTAATGCTCAGTGCGAAACTACAACATCTATCATGAAAAATAAAGTATAAAAAGAGTGTTGGGTCAAAAATAGAAGAAGCTACTTTAGCATGAATAATTATTAAAAGATGTTAGTACTAGTAAAAATTAACAATATGATGAAGTGTGAGTATATTCCCCCTCACACTTTTGCCCCTAGAAAGAAAGAAAAATAGGAAGCAAAACAAGCCAAGATTACCGTGATTTTCTTTTGAGTTTTTGGGAAAGCATTTAGCTATATATTAGAAACAATGGGCCCAAGAAATGTTAGTAGCACAATTCATCATGGGTTTTTCATTTATTTTTATATAGATCTATGACAAAAGTGACTCAGAAATGAGAGTTGATGGCCACTCGAATTGAGGAGTTGCATAGTGCTATGGAGGATGACGAGCCCTTAGATGAGGCAGGCCTCAATTTGCCTCTTTTTTACTTTTTATATACATTAAATTTTATTTTTAATTACCTTAGTAGGGCATGTATCCTTTTTTGGTGTGGATATTTGAGATCCATACATTTTTTAGATGTTTTGGCATCTAAAGTTCATGAATGCATCCTGAGACACTAGCCATGCTAGCATCCTCAGTTTGGACATGCATCCTTAGGATTTAAGTGTTATATTCATTTATTTACAAGTATTTATAAAGGTTCAAGAGAATACAAGAAGACATTTACTCTTTACATTATGATTGGGTTGAGAGATATCTATGTAGGTCACTATGGGCATATCCAATGGGTAGGCAATTGTGGTCATCATCAATTAATAGGTCTTTTTTGGATATACCAAATGTAAGAGATGCAATTCCACATTTTGATGTTGATGGAATTGATCAAGAGGTAGAACACAAACACCATGTATTTTTATCTCCCTACTATGGAAATGACCATTACCTTGATAGATCTATATTGGATCTTGCATCTACCCATCCAAGGGAGAAATTATTTTTAGACACCACCCTATATGTAGAATATCTTGCAACCAAATAGTACTAGAGTGCCAATAAGGTCATAGATGATACTAACCACATCTACCTATTATGGTGTAATAATCAAGGCCTAGTGTTTATCCCACTCATTTAGTAGATTCTTATTGTGATACTTGCATTAGATGTTACCAATGACAAGTGGGGATATCACCTTCTAGAAATCCCCATCCCATATATAAAACATATGGAGTAGAGGGGATGCATATATTCCTAGTGATAGATAATGCTAACATACTTATGCTAAAACCTAAATAGATATGAGTACAATGGGAAAAGGAAACAATGCAAAAATGTATATCACTTCTCCTTTTCAAGATTACACATTCAGAAGGAAGATGCCCCAATTGGCCGATGAAGGTCCCAAGTATTAAATGGGTCATTGATACTTTGCTAAATATGTAAAATTGAAATGGGAAGAGGCAATGAGATAAAAAATACATATTAGGGAGGTTTTATGTTTACCTAAAATTAAGATAGGAGGTATGTTGCTTCAGATCTGAATTTATGATAGATTAAATCTCATAAATACCTACAACTTCTAATCTAGAACCTAAAGATTGTAACCTATGTGTAAACCAAATTTAAGATAATTATGGGAGGTACAAAATGTCTAAAACATTTTTTATCTAGGAACAAAATACCTAAAAAGTTTTAGACCTTGGGTTTCTGATTGAAACTTTTAGGGATGCTCTGATTGTTCTTGATCTTCCTAGAAAAGTTTTGGTAGCTTCATAACCTATTCTTACACAAAAAATATGGAAGAAGGTTGCATAAAGGGGTTTTCCTTAGTCAAACCCCTATTTAGTAATCAACCTTGAAATGAAATGAAATAAAAGGAAATGTTTTTTCATGTAGCAGAGGCTAGACCTAAAAAATGAAGTATAACATACCATGGTGACACAAATGCTTCTTTGAATGTGATCAAATATGTTGACGCAATAGCTTTGACTTAATGAAAAAAAAAGGAAATAATTAAACATAAAAATTCATGTAATGGATGTTTTAGTTCACCAAAATGTTTGATTGAGGGGGAAAGAAGAAGACTTGGATGAATGTGTATCTCCTTCCTTGATAGAAAACTCCTTTTCTTAGCCTTTAATGAGGGAAAGAAGCTATATCTATGGAGAAGTACATGTTGAATGCTTGTTGGATCTTGAATTCTTATAATTAATAACCATAACCATCCTCTAAATTCATCTTAACATTCTCAAAAAATTTATCCAACAACATTTTTCACAAATCAAATTGAATCTTCTCCCTAACAATTTTATAGGAAATGTAAACTGCCACAACCGAAGTGGCACCATCATAGTTTTGAAATTGAATTTTATAAGAAATCCCATAGGAAACATACCTTACCATGAGATCTTAAAGGGTATTTATTAGTAGTGCACATTGATCATGGTCAATACTAGTTAACTCTTCTACTTCCTTGTAACTAATTACACTCTTTCTAGGTAAATCACCAACACTACACATCCCAATGGTGTCTTGAATTACCTTCTTTGTCACATGATAGGGTTTATAAAACACAAGGTTTCCATCCTAAAACTGACTTAGCAAGAACATATGAATTCCTTGTCCTCACACCATAGGAATTATCTTCATATATCTAAACCAAGAGTATGTATTCTTTGCATTTCAACATTTGACAAACCAACCTCCAATTGTCTGATCCCGCTATGATCAAATTCCTCTAACTCAACCTTCTTCAACATTCTTTTCACAATCATACTGGTATTATGAACCATCAATTGAGACTCCATAATTGAACTCAAAAATATTCTTGAACCTTTATCTCAAACTCTGCTAAAACTTTGATTTCTCTTCTTGAAATAGTGCCTAGTAATTTCAAATATTAACCTTGATAATCATGATCCAACATAATTTCCTTTTCCTATCAAAAATCAATTATATTTGATGCAAACCAATTGTACTTCATATATCAATCAATCAACATATCTGCAATCATTATTTGTCCAATCATCATACTAGAGATAAGCTATTTGTAACCAATATTGCCTCAGAGTGGGGAAGTGAGTGATATATAATTTTAATACTCCTCCCAAGACAAAGAATTCAAATTAGTTATCAAAAGAGATAGTATCAAGATCTAGTACCACCAGGCTCTCTTCACCAACATATTTCTTCTTCTAACTCATGTTAGTCTTCTGAGATTCGCTTGAAACCCTAACATTATTACCATCTCCAATATTTACCAAAGTACCACTAGATCTTCATGTGTTAGCATAATGACCAACATGACCACATTTGAGACAGTTGACATTCTTCTAACCTAATATCACTGTCTAAACCCTATATTTGTATTGATTAGCCTTGTGACCATAATTATAACATGTTGGTGCCCAAAAATGAAGGATTAGTTTTTTCCAACTGATAGGTACACACTAGTACCTTTGCCATTCTAGCTTAGTTAGGCCAAGGCTAGTAGGCCTATTTTTACTTCAAACTGATCAATCCTCTATGCTGCCTAAATGCATACATAGACAATCAAATCTCCTCCAAGGTGGTGAAAGCTCCTTGGAGGCAACAATACAATATCCTGATGCTCTTCAATATGCAGAATTTAAACCTAATTGAATTATCCCTTAAAAACCTTAATTTAATAAATACTCTAAAAATTGATTAGATTATCAACAAACTATGGAATATGAATAAAAAGAAAACTTTCAAACTATAAGATCAGTGCCTACTAAAAATATGGGTTATAGAGTCAAAGAAATTTTAATCCTACGTACAATCAAAGATGATTTAAAAACTAACTTTTAATAAAGCAAGATCATCACCCCACATGCTTCCTCTTGACTTATAGTTCAAATTAATTTATATGATTAATCTTATCAAATTTAACTCAAATTAAGAGACCAACAAGAACAGCAGAAGACACTTAGATCTTACAATTGATAGTCAAAAGAGATATAAAAAATTTGAATTGTATAATCAAGGAATATAACAGAGTGAAGCACTCTAATACACAGAGTATTTGAAAGACTAATTGAAAACCAATAACAATATAATCATAAATAAATAGAATAGTACTTATCTCATTTGATATTTGAAACTTTGTACACAATGGTTCATACTTGCAGTAGTATCTTTCTATATTTTCCCCTAAAAATCTCATTGTAATGTTTGAAAGTTAAATGACCTAATATTTATATCTATTTTAAAAGTTTTCCATGAAAGGACATACCCTTTCATAAATACCTAATCCGTAAAACTACCCCCAAATAATTACAATAATTTAACCATTTATATGGTTTAAGGGAATAAAACATTTCCTGTGTTTACAAATATTCAAATATGTGTTTGTCAAATATTTGGATAATTAGCTCGGTTATCATCACATGTCATGGATATAAATCTCCTACACACAAAATAAAAAATTAGGTGCTTTAAATAAACTTTGGCTTAGCGCTCATTATAATATTTTGAAATTTCTAAAATGACCTCCAAGTCAAATATTAGTTTTAATAATATATCAAAGTAAATTATCGAGAGATTTACAACCTAAAAAGATTTGTTACAATATATATAAATGTTACTTTGAGAAAATAAGAAAAGTACTAGTAAAATTTAAAATTATTATATTTATCAAAAGTACTCATATATTCACCAAAGTACAAAATCCTATTAATAAGACAAACCCTAAAATCCATTTATCTTCAAAACATATACAACATCATATTAATAAGAAGGGATAATATAATCTATGTTTGAATTCAAATTTTGATTTTCAGATAAGAAAATATTTCCCTCTTACCAAAAAATAATTCCACCCTAAAATGCATAAGGGATAAAATTTACACTAAGATAACATTTAAAAGATTTTCAAAATGTAAAAGAATATTTGTCTCATATGAATAAATATATTTCTAAATCCTAGGGTATGATAATTATAAACATTATGATTCACCCTAGAAATAAAAATTATAATGTAATACTTACCCTAAAATGCTATCTCAAATAATTTACATAGGATAATAGTAAAATATTTTATTTAAATATTTTTGCAAATCAAAATTTGTAATGTCACAAATATTAAATAATTTCAACTTTGTAAATATTTAAATAATTTAGATCAAATAACATTTTTAAAATAATTTACCCTATTAAAATATTTCACATTAGTAATCTAGGGTAACTTTTAATTGTTAGTAATAACTGAGAGGGTGGGGTGAATCAATGGCTTCAAAATTTATCCTTCAAACTTAACCACCAATCTATAAACCTCTTATTATTATATCCCTACAAGATGCATGTCATGAAATGCTACTAATGATTAAATGTTTGTCGGTTTTCTCTGTCAATCCTTATTCTTTCTTGATTACCGATAAACAGTATAACTATTTACCGAAACTCAGTAAATAAGCAGAGTATACCGATCAATCCAAAGTTAGCTATATAAGATACAAAATAGTAGAAAAATGAATCATACACACATAACACATGAATTTTAATGTGGAAACCCTATTAAGGGAAAAACCACTGGGACCGGTACCCCAAATTTTCACTCTTCTGAAGTGAGCCCTATTAGGAGCCAACCCTGTTAAAGGTTACAAACACATTGTTAAGTGCAGCCTTGTTAGAGGATTTTATACATAGAGGCTGTCAGTTAGTATCGGGCATCTATTGCTACCATCCTTGAATCAGCCTCCTTCTTAGACTATCAATAGGTATCAGGCAATTCCAATGCTAGTTTCATGAATCAACCTTTTTGGTACTCCTTGAGATGTACCTCAATATATAGAGGACTATTAAGTCCTACTCGGTTAAGAGACTTGATGCTTCAATGGTTAAACTGAAACACTATGACCTGTTCATATTGCAACTTTGAATTGCAGATTTTCATATCTATTTAAGTACATTACCTCTCTGACCAGTATATCCATTCAATCCTTGTGCTCCATAATTTTTACTCTGTGATGTTGTGCTTAGTGTTTGTCGGTGTCTATAGAATTCCTTAGCTCTTCCTTCAGCTTGTTTGATCAAGACTGCATGAAGTTGTTCTTCATCAATTTTTCTTCAGCATCCTCTTTCTATTCACTCCCCTTAATCTCATTCATAAATGAATTAATCTTGTCTCTTATATAGACATAATATTCATTATTTCTTGATTCTTGATTTTTGGCTTGAAAAATAATCCAGCCAATTAGATTTAAATCATAACTCTTGATTTATCGTGTAGATATATTTTTGCCAACTGTACAAATCATCTTTAAATCAATCACTTATCTCTGGTCAAATAAAATAAAGTAGACAACCAGTTAAGTATATTTTTAGCTCTGCCAGCTAGATATTTTGTCATTTTCTGAACTTTCTATTCCATCGGTCACCACTACAGTCAGTTGTTGGTTAACACTGATAGTTCCATTAGTGAGACTCCTGTTAGCTTTGTGATCTCTATCCGTCAGGCATCATTGGAATTTTACTCGTTGGGAAACCTTCTAACTTTTCTTGTTGGACATCACTATGGTTTTTCTTCATTGAGAAACACTATACTTTTGATCGTCGGGTATCACTGTGATTGTTCTCCTTTTCTCTAACCATCGGTGTGCACTCCATCGGTGTTGTTTGTCACTTAGTGAATACTTGACTTTTATGTATTGATGAAAGCATAACCTTTGTTCCTTTGATTCTCTGAAGTCTTTGGCATTATGTACATGACCATATAGACGATATCAAGTTGACATCAATGACAATATAATACATTAACTGATTTAATGCCTTGCATTATCTTCAACTTAACATTGTCAAACATTCAATAAATTACATTTCATCAATCTCTCCCTTTGGCATTGATGGCAACATACTATATTATCACAGTATACTATTTCTAATACAATATGAAATACAATAGTTGAGATTCATCAAACTACCAATCTTTTTGTTTTGATAACCGATAAATGTCCGACCATCGATAAGCTCTATTTTAGCTTAGATTTGATTCTTGCAGCTATCTGTAGTCTTACGTTTTGTGTTCCCTCCTTGTGTCAATTTCTCTCCCTTGATTGTTCTTTCTCTTTTGATGTCTTTTGCTCTTGTCATCAACTCTCCCTTTGTATAATATTTCCATACAATTTCTCTCTCTAAGGATATAATCTCTCCCTATTGGAGTAATGTGACAATGAATAATTTCTCTTTTCAGAAAGATCTAATAATATGGATAATTTCTCTCCCTTTGACAATAATGCCAAACAAATATTTTACAGATATCTGACATTCATGTCAAACAATTATTTTTTTCATCCATAATATAATCCTTGAATTTCCCTTATCCATCAGCAATATGTCAATATGCTATGGTGCTTGGTGCTGATATATACCTATTTGTATATAGATTTAGCTTTGAAGTTCATCTCTTTGCTGGCATCAACATTAATGATATTCTGATAATATGTAGGCTGATGCAACCTTCAGTCATTTTACTAACTAGTAGACAAGGGTTTAACCCCTAGTCTCTTTCTCAAGTACTCAAATGTATCCTTGAGTAGTGGCTTGGTGAAGATATCAGCTAATTGTTCTTTGGATTGTACATACTCAAGTGTCACTTCCTTTGCTTGAACTTGTTCTCTCAAATAGTGATACTTGATTGCTATGTGTTTAGTCTTAGGATGCATGACTGGATTCTTGGAAATTTTTATTGCACTGGTATTATCACAATAGATAATCACTGGTTCTAGGATCTTCATATGCATTCATTCTAGTAACTATTTGATCCATGCAATATTTGAGCAATTTGTAGCAGTAGCAACATATTCTAATTCTATAGTAGACTGAGAGATGCATCCTTGCTTCTTTCTTATCCATGTGACAAGTCTGTCACCCATAAATAATTCTCCTCTAGTTGTGCTCTTCTGGTCATCAATATTTCCAGCCCAATTAGCATCTGTAAACACCTTAAGTTCAAATTTGCATTCTCTTCTATACCATAAGCCATATTCCTCAGTATTCTTTAGATATCTTAAAATCCTTTTCACATCAGTCATATGTGATTCCCTTGGGTTACCAGACAATCTAGCAACAATTCCTACTGCATGTGCAATATCTGGTCTAGTGTGTACAACATACATGAGTTTTCCAATCATTGATTTGTACAAAGTCTGATTTACCTCTATTGTCTTGTCATCCTTTGTCAACTTACATCTAGTATCCATCGGTGTTCCAACTGATTTGGAATCTTTCATCTTGAATATTTTCAGGTTCTCTTTAATGTTATTGGACTGTGTATTGAACATACCTTCACTTTTTTGAATGATCTGTAGACCAAGAAAGAACTTGATCTCTCCAAACATAGACATCTCAAACTCTTTTCTCATCTCATTAGAAAATGATTTGCATAGCATATCATTGCCTCCAAATATGATATCATCAACAAATATCTCAGCAATCAAAGTGTTAGCATTAGTTTCTTCCTTCAAATAAAGATTACTATTTTCACTAGTCCTTACAAATCCAATATTTATAAGATAGGAATGAAGTCATTTATAACAGGCTTTTGGAGCTTGTTTTAATCCATACAAGGCTTTGTGAATTCTACATACCATGTTTCTCTTGTTTGGATCTACAAACCCTTCTGGTTGCTCAATGTATACCTCTTCTTCAAGTATTCCATTTAGGAATGTTGACTTGACATCCATCTGGTATACCTTGAATCCTTTGAATGCAGCATAAGAAAGTAGTATTCTTACACTTTCTAGCCTAGCAATAGGTGAGAAGGTTTCTCCATAGTCAATAACTTCCTCTTGTGCATACCCTTTGCATACTAGTCTTGCTTTGTTTCTTGTGACTTCGCCATTCTCATTCAGCTTATTCCTGAATATCCATTTAGTATCGATGACATTCTTGTCATCTGGTCTTGGCACAATTGACCATGTCTTGTTCTTCTTAATCTACTCAATCTCATCATTCATAGCACTTATCTATTCTTCATTATCAAGTGCAGCATTGATAGATTTTGGCTCAAACTCACAAATTAAACAACTTGAGTTTAAAGACTTACTTCTTGTTCTTGTACCAACTTTTGTATCTCCTATTATTTTGATCTTTGGATGATTCCTTCTTACATATCTTGAAAGTATAGGTTCAGCTCTTTTTCTATCAGCTTGATTATTATTTTGTCCTTCATTCTATTCTTCATCACATTGCACATAGTTTTGATCATTATCCCAACCGTCGGTATTTGTAGCCTGACTGTCGGTTACAACATTCTGTTGCTCAGGAATTAAGAACTGTTTCTCAGGTAGAGTGTTGGGTTCTTCACAATATACAAACTTTTTGTAGTCCTCTAGTTCTTTTGTTCTTTCCAGCTCATTCTTTTCTGCAAATTCATCTATCTTTACATTTTCACTTTTAACAATTTTGTTAGAGGCCTTAATAAGACATTTATAAGTCTTGATGTTGGTGGAATACCCTAGAAAGATACCTTCATCACTCATGGCATCAAGATTTCCATTTCTATCATCCTTTAAGATATAACATTGAATACCAAAGATTTTGAAGTAACTTACATTGGGTTTTTTACCATACCATAGCTCATAAGGTGTCTTCTTTGTGTCCTTCAATCGTACTCTGTTTAGTGTGTAGACAATAGTACTAACAAATTCCCTCTAGAATATTTGGGTGATGCCTTTCTCTATCATTAGTGTTCTAGCACAATCAACTATTGATTTGTTCCTTCTCTCAGCAATCCCATTTTTCTTTGGTGTTCTTGGTGTAGAAACCTATCCTTTTATGCCATGCTCATTACAAAAATTAGTGAATTCATCTGATATAAAATCTCCTCCTCTATCTGGTCTCAAGAATTTCAAATCCTTACCACTTTTTTTTTCTACCATAGCCTTATACCATTTAAACATCTTGAATGCTTCAGATTTATCTTTTAGAAATATAAATATCATCATTCTAGAGTAATCATCAACAAAGAGAATAAAATATCTATCTCCATAATAACTCTTTGTCCTCATTGGTCCACATAGATTAGTATGGACTAATTCTATAATATCATCAGATGTATGGGTTTTACTTTTGAAACTAGACTTTGTCATCTTACCTTTTTGATAATTCTTGCCCATGATGTTGTCAACTTTGTCATCATCGGTAAGCCTCTTACATTTCTCCTCCTACTTATTTTCATCATGTTGTCAAAATTCACATGACACAATCTTTTGTGCCACAACCATATGTCTTCATTTCTATTCATTAATCAAGTGGTGTTAGTATCGTTTAGATAGAATAAGTTACCTTTTATCTATTCACTGGTACCAATCAATCTTCTTGATTCATTGAAGATCTTTGCCTTCTTATTCTCAAATGCTACTCTGTGACCTAAATTATTCAGCTGAGAAACACTCAACAGATTATAATTCAATCCTTTTACC
>MU228294.1:2286811-2382234 GCA_018584345.1 Thuja plicata
ATTCAATCCTTTTACCCAATAAGCATTTTCACATTTAATCAGGTTATTCAATATTATAGTTCCTTTACCTTCAACTGGACAAGGTGTATCATTACCCATTCTTACTGTACCACCATTATAATACTCAGGTAAAAGCACAATAATTTGTCACCCTTTTACAAAGGAAAAGGATAACAACACCAAAAATGTAAAACTTCAAGGGCATAAAAGTCACATTTCTATTGATAATTTGAAGATTATGTAAACTGATGAAATGTGTCAAATAGGATAAATTATATGCCTATAATTTTTTTTAAAAAAATTGAACCAAAATTAAGATGTTTTTTGAAAATTTTAGGTCTATTTTTCATTTTCTAAAAAAATTGTAAATCAGGGAGTTTACTTCCCGCCAAATCATTATAAGTAAAACATTGTTTTTTCCTCCAATTTCATAATATGTTTTAGATGACATGTATAGGTAGTGCAAAAAAAAAGAAAGAAGTTTTTTCGATGTATAGTTTGCCCGTTATAAGTATTCAAAGTCAAACTTACTTGAAATCAATAGTTTTTGTCTCCTGCCATTTTTATCCTATCAAAACTATACCAAAAACCAAATAAATTACATATTATTGAAGATGACTCTCTTCTATAGTGTTATCTATGATTTTAAAAATTTTATGAATTGATTTAGAATTTTTTTATATTATTCGAAGCAACGACTTCTAAATTTTTTAATAACCTACATGTAGTTTTTAATGATTTTGTTCAATGTCTTGTAGTCAAAACAATATAAAATTTATATCTCAAGAATTGTAGTTCTGAGATCTAGAAAAGGGTACTTTTAGTTTTTGACATTGTCTAGTTTGAGTAGAGAAAAAACTAGTAGAAGTGAAAACTTCTAGATATTTTATGTTTTTGGAGGTTTGGCTGCCACATGGCATGCCACCTAGGTAGACTCGGCCAAGTCCTACTAGCCCTCTCATTGGCTCGCGTACGAGCCGACTTGGCCACATAGGAACCATTCGGTGCCACATAAACTCGGCCAAGTTAGACTGGGTTGAGTTTGACTTAGCCAAGTATGACACAAATGAGCACCCAAAATTGTCCTTAGGGGTGACAGATTATTGTGCTTTTACCCACTCAAAAGTGTTAAACTTTTCTTTGTCACTGGTCATGTGGTGAGTGCAACCATTATCTATAATCCATATGTCATTCTTGCTAACCTTAGATATGAGTACAGTTTCTACATACCTTTCATCTTCATCTGAATCATCTTTCACAGCCACAAACACCATCTGGATGTCTTCATCGGGTTCGGTGTCAATATCTTCATCTTTGCAAGTAGCTAGGTAGCTGGCTTTCTTTCCTTTATCCTTGTAGTCTCGGGTATCTCTTCTTTCTAATTGTCGGTAACTTCTGTAATCCTTATTATCACCTCTATCAGATTTCTTCTCAAAAGATCTATCATTAACTCTATCATATTTTCTTCTGTTAGGACATCTTGCAGAAAAGTGTCCAATCTCTTTACAATTAAAGCATACTAGTGGAAACTTTCCTTTGTATTTACCTTTTCCTCTCTGCATTCTTCTAGCCATAAGTGCTTCTATTTCATTTAGATCTTCTTCTTCACTTTCACTTTCACTATCCCTTCTAGATGTGTGTCTATGACTTGATTTTCTTATTCTCATAGAAGACTTAAATACAGACTCTATGTTTGGTAAGACACTATTATCAAAGTTATTCATCTCAAATGAAATTAGTCTACCACTTAAACTATCAAGAGTAACTATATTGTTTGCTACTGCTCCCATTTCTTGAATGGAAGAAACTATAATAGCATATACAGGCAGTAAGGTTCTTAAGATTTTACTTACCACTATCTCCTCTTTAAGTTTACCCCCAACTCCTCGTATAGTATTGACTACTTCTTTGATTCTTGTGTTGTACTATGTGATGTTTTCTCCTTTTTTCATTCTGAGATCATCAAACTTTCCTCTAAGGCTTTCTGCCTTAGCTCTCAGAACATTTGTATCACCTCCATGTATAAGCTTCAGTTTGTACCACATCTTCTTTGTAGTTTTGCAATCTTTGACATCTTCAAATTCAACATCAGAGAGTGAGGCAAAAAGCTCTATGACCATGCAGTTGTGCTCATTCTTCTCTTAATTGATCTACTGTCAATACTCTTGTGGGAAACACATATTTAGTATCTAGGAATTGAGTAACATCATTACCAATACCTGATAAGTGGAGTCTCATCTTAATTTTCCATGAAGTAAAGTTGTCTTTGTTCAACCTGGGCACATCTCGTCTTTTCACCTTTTGATCTTAACTTAGATCTTGAAACCTTCCTTTCTAAGCACACAAGCTCTGATACCAATTGTTAGTAAAACTAAGAAGGGGGGTGAATGAGTGGCTTTAAAATTTATTCTTCAAACTTAACCACCAATCTATAAACCTTAGAATATTATGTCCCTACAAGATGCATGCCATAAAATACTACTAATGATTAACTATCTGTTAGTTTTCTTTGTCAACCCTTATTCTTTCTTGATTACCGATAAGCAGTGTAACTATTTACCGAAACTCAGTAAATAAGAAGAGTATACCGATCAATCCAGAGTTAGCTATGTAAGATACAAAATAGTAAATAAATGAATCATACACACATAACACATGAATTTTAACATGAAAACCCTGTTAAGGGAAAAACTACTAGGACCGGTACCCCAAATTTTCACGAAGTGCGCCCTGTTAGGAGTCAACCCTAATAAATGTTACAAACACGCTGTTAAGTGTGACCTTGTTAGAGGATTTTATACATAGATTTTGTCACTTAGTATTGGGCATCTATTGCTACTATCATTGAATCAACCTCCTTCTTAGACTGTTAATAGGTATTGGGAAAGTCCAATGCTACTTTTATGAATCAACCTTTTTGGCACTTTTTGAGATGTACCTCAATATATAGAGGACTTTTAAGTCCTTCTCGGTTAAGAGACTTGATGCTTCAATGGTTAAACTAAAACACTGTGACCTATTCATATTGCAACTTTGAATTGTAGATTTTCATATCTGTTTAAGTACATTAGCTCTATGACCAATGTATCCATTCAATCCTTGTGCTCCACACTTTCTGCACTGTGATGCTTTGCTCACTATTTGTTGGTGTCTATAGAATTCCTTAGGTCTTCCTTCAACTTGTTTGATCAGGACTACATGAAGTTGTTTTTCATTATTTTCTCTTTAGTATCCTCTTTCTATTCACTCCCCTTAATCCCATTCGTAAATGAATTAAGCTTTTCTCTTATATAGACATAATAGTCATTGTTTCTTGATTCTTGATTCTTGATTCTTGGCATGAAAAACAATCCACCTAATTATATTTAAAGCATAACTCCTGATTTGTCTCATAGATATCTTCTTGCCAATTGTAAAAATAATCTTTAAATCAATCACTTATCTCTGGTCAAATAAAACAAAGTAGACAACCAGTTAATTCTATTTTTGGCTTTGCCAGCTAGATATTTTGTCTGTCTCTGAACTTTTTGTTTTGTCAGTCACCACTACAGTTAGTTGTCGGTGACAATTGATAGTTTCGTCGATGAGACTCCAATTAGCTTTTTTATCTTCGTCAGTTGGACATCATTATAATTTTACTCATCTAGCAACCTTCTAACTTTTCTTATCAGGCATCACTGTGGTTTTGCTTCATCAGGAAACACTATACTTCTGATCGTTGGGTATCACTGTGACTGTTCTTCTTTTCTCTGACTGTCGGTGTGCACTCCATCAGTGTTGTTTTTCACTTAGTAAATACTTGACTTTTATGTAATGCTAAAAGCATAACCTTTGTTCCTTTGATTCTCTAAATTCTTTGGCATTATGTACATGACCATATAGATGATATCAAGTTGACATCAATGACAACACAATACATTAACTGATCTAATGCCTTACATTATCTTCAACTTAACATTGTCAAACATTCAATCAGTTACATGTCATCATAAATAATGCTTAAAAAATTATGTTAATGAAAATCTAAATCACATCTCTAATGTAAAATCCTTTTAAAACCACATAAGATAAAAAGAAATGTGATAATATGATTTTTACTAACACATAACTCGAAGAAAACATATAGACTAACTGGTTAAAGGGGGGATGGGTAGGTAGGTAGGAAAAATGGGTTAGCTTGAGAGGTCGAGTGTTCAACTCCTGATCATCACCCTTTTACCCTATATACTTATTATCCTTTTTTATTTTATTTTTATTTCAAAAATAGTTATGCATTTAATCCATTGAAATATAATATTAAAACTTTTCTAATAAATATGAAAATATGATAATTACAATTATTTAGGGCTTTTTTTATTGTTTAATTAATTTTTAAAGTAGGGAAATATTATGAAAAAAAAAAATTATACTTCCTTGATATTGTGAATAAAGCGAGCCTAAATTTTTAGGTACCAATAGTGGCTCTTATTGGGGATGTGCATTCATGCCTGGATGCTGCGCGATTCTGGTCATCTTTGGAAAAAGCAGACCATAGTAAGAAAAAAGATCACAAATTTTAGGACAAAATGAAATAAAGTACAAGCTTATAGAATACTTCTTGTTTCAAGAGAAGAAAGGTTTCAAGTACTGACCATGGATTGGAAACTCCTAAATGTTTTCATCAGTGTCCTATAAATGGTAAGAATTTTCACTTGCTTTTGAGATGACCATATAAGGTCCTAACCATAATGCATCAAACTTACCATGCTTTCCTTTATCTTGGTCTCTTGCATTCCATTTCAGTACCCAAGCACCTTCTCTGAAAGACTTTTTTGATTCTTTCTTGTCATGAAGAGTATTAACTTGTCATTGTTGTTGAAGATTTCTTTCTTGTGCTTGTCTCCTCTTCTCATCTAACTCTGCTAACTGGCTCAACCAGTCCTCCATAAAGTTTATGTCTTCAAGCTCTTCTTCTTGAATGAATCTATAAACTAGCAATAGATTATTTAATGGTAACATTGCTTGCTTCCCATAAACCAATTCATAAGGAGCGGAGCCTATTGATCTTTTTATTGTCACCCTATCTTCCCATAAAGCCAAGCTTAATTTTGAATCCCATGCTTTCTTATTATTTTTCAACATTCTCCTAATGATCTTTATTATATTTATATTGATTGATTATTCTTGACCATTTCCTTGTGAGTGGTATGGGGAAGATTATGATAAGATGATACCATATTTATTGCAGAATTATGAAAATTCCTTAGACCTAAAACACATACGATTATCGCAAAGGATCTTGCAAGGTACTCCAAATCTAGTAAGAATGTTCTCTGTGTGAAACTTGATGACTACCTTACTTGTATCTTGTCTGGTAGGTATAGGCTCAAACCATTTTGTAAAATAATATGTTGCCACTAATATCCATTTATGACCTCCACTTGAAGCATCTAAAATTTCTCCAATAAAGTCTACTCCCCACATTTTAAAAGGTTCTTCAATTTGTAAAGGAATAAGGGATAATACACCATTGTCTTTCAGTTTTCCTGAGAACTTCTAACAAGATTCACACTTCTTAACATATTCATAATAGTCCTTAAATACATGAGGCCAATAATACCCTACTTGCAATAGCTTATGAGTTGTTGTCTTAGCTAAAAATTCAAAACCACATACCCCATCATGTAACTCTTTTATAATTGACTTGGCTTGACAGATGTCTAGACAAAAATAAAAGGATACCATCATTGTTTTTCCAATACAGATCTCCTTGAATTAGTACATACCTTGATGCTTGCAACTTTATAGTTATTTTTTGATTATCACTTAAACCTTCTTGACATTTCATATATTTTAAGAAGTAAACTATGTTCATGTACCATGGACAATGTAAAATGCTAGTTCTTGAATCCTCCAAATCCACTGGTTTATTTGGGTTGCATCTAAATTTTCTTCTACCATAAGTCTTGGAAACCCTTGTCCTCTTATTAAATTAGTGATTTGAACCTTAATATCAAATTATTGAACCTGATTAATCCATCGACATCTTCTACCTGTGACTTTTGGTTGCCTCAATATGTCTTTAGTTGCTGCATTAGCTACATATGCCACAATCTTAGCTCCAACTAGATAACGCCTGAACAACTTTACTGATTTTACTAATGCATAAGCTTTTTTCTCATGTATATTATAGTTTAACTCAAAAGCTTGTAAATTCCTACTGAAAAAGGCTATCGGTTGCTCATGTCCTTCATAAATTTTCTATAATAGGACAACTCCAATGGTGTGAAAGGAAGAAAAAGAGAATAATTGAAATGGTTTTGAGAAATCACAGGATCTCAAAACTGGAGCTTCCTTGATTTCTTTCTTAATGTTAGAAAAAACCTCTATGGCCTCATCTGTCCATTTTAGAACTGCATTTTTCTTTAACATATTTTCAATAGGTTTAATAATTTTTGCAACATTTGAGACAAACCTTCTCACAAATTTGATTTGTCCAAAAAAATATTGAATCCCCTTAACATTTTTAGGAATTTGGATCTTATCAACTACTTTAATCCTTTCTGGATCTATTTTCACTCCATCTCTAGACACGATATGTCCAAGATGTTTACCTTCAGTTACCTTAAAATAAAATTTATTTGGGTTTAAGGATATCCCATACTCAAGGGCTCTTTTGAATATTTGTTCTAAATGTTTACAATGGTCTTCTTCCCTTTTGGAATAAGTTGTGATGTCTTCTTGATATATTACCATAATAATATCATGAAATCCTCAAAAGCCACATCCATGGCTCTCTAAAATGTATCCCTGACATTCATAAGTCCAAATGGCATTCTTGCATAAATGTATGTACCCCATGGTGTGGTGAATGTTTTTTTATATTGTTCTTCCTCTTTAAATTTCACCTAATTGTACCCTGAGAACCCATCCATCATGGCTAACAACTCATTACTAGTGAATTTTTTTAATAATGCTTCCATGTTAGGTAGTGGATAATTATCTTTTAATGAAGATATGTTTAAGTTCCTGAAATCTACACAAATTCTGATATCTCCATTTTCCTTCATAACAGGTACCAGGTTTGAAACCTAAGTAGAGTGTCTAATTGGCTTTATTATGCCAACATCCCTCATCTTTATTATTTCCTCCTTCATCTTAGCCAAAGTTGGATTTATGGGTCTTTTCCTTTGTCTAAAGTGCTTTGCATCTGGTTTTAGAGGTATCTCATGTTGGACTAACTCCTCCCTCTATGCTTTGAGGTCATCATAAGACCAAGAAACTAAATGTTTATAATTTCTAAGAAACACAATAATTTTTGATCTGATTCTTGGAGTTAATTTCTTACCAATAAGGACTTCTTTGGGAGTATGTTCATTTCCTAGATTTATCTTTTCTACTTCCTCTACGAGAGTTTTTTCTATTTTGATTTCATTCTTAGAGTCTCTATTATAAAACATTCTTTGTGATGCCACAAGCCCCTTCGAGATTTTATTAGTCTTAAGTTGAATCACCTCTTTCCAAAATAAAGTTTCTTTTCCTTCTACTGTTTCAACATAAGCATTCAAATCAATAGACTGATCTTCATACCTTTCTTCACATGCAAGGAATTTTATGATATCTCTATCATCTTCAAAAACTTGCCAATTTTGAATGTTATCAGGCATTGTTGGTATTTATTTGGTCTCAACCTCTAAAATATCTTCACAAGGAATATCATTATGCCTAACTGCTAGGTTAGCCAAATCTGCAAGAATATTTTTAGACCTATCTATCCAAGTTACTGAAAGAGCATCAAAACATTCTATGGAATCACAAACTTCATTCTTGTTCCTTTTTAGATTTTGATTTTTGGCAACAAATGTATCCCTAACTTGAGACACAACTAATTCAGAATCCCCATAAATAGAAAGAAGTTTAATACCATTTTTACCTGCTATTTTAAGGCCTAGTAAGAGTCCTTTATGCTATGCAGTATTGTTAGTACAATCAAAAGCCAATAAAAAGGAATATTTAAAAGATTTCCTACTTGGTGATACAAATACTACACCAGCTCCATTACCACTTTTGCTACATGATCGATCAAAAAAAAATTTGCAAATGCAAGTACTAGTTTCTTTAGCATGTAATTCAATAGGATTAGTATTTTCAACAATATCTTTATGAATACTTACTTGGAAATTCTCTATATCTGTGTGGCAAAAGTATGTAACTTGACTTGGATCAACTTCTTTGATGATATAAGTAGATCTTGGTTCACTATTAATCCTCATAACCTTGTCATTTACTGGAATGGAAGCATAAGATAAATCTAATTGGACATTACCACCTACCAAGTTAGACCATTGTCTAGATAATAACATTACATAATTAGGTGGTACTTCTACAACAATGAAATCAATATTATAAGACTTTTCAGGAGAAGAAGGAAACTTGAATTCAACATTTTTCATTATTCCAATAACTAGGATAGATCTATTATCCATGGCATAGCACTTGCCATAAGTAGTTTCTACATTCATTCCTAATTCCTTTATAACTCCATGAGGAATAATATTAACTATTGCTCGAGAGTCCAATATACAATTTCTTACTAGTTTATTGTTTATTAACAAAGTCAAAAAGAATGGTCAACTTTAGTAGTATCCTCATTAATAGATGTCCCTAAATAAAAAACTTGTAATTCTTCATTATCCTTTTGTTCTTTGGAATCCCTTTTAACAACATCATTTATTATTTTGAGCGTTTCATTCCTACAATCAGTTAATTTCATCATTTCCATTAGAGGGACAAAATTTTTTACCTGAGACAATGCTTGAGACATAAACAAAGCGCAATTAGAAATTTTCTTAACATCGCTTTTCTTGTCCATTGGTTTTCTTATCTTTAGTGTTGGATCAAATTTCCTTTTAGGAGCTTCCTCTTTTCCATTCTTTACATCACTACTCTTGTTTGAAGCTTTCAACATTCCCACCACTTGTTCATGGTCCAATTTTATAGCTCTGTTCCTTAAGTGATAGTTGCTATGAACCTTTTCCAATGCTACCACAATATATGCCTCTCTTTCCTCTCTAGTTGACCTTCTTATTTCTATATTCTCATCATTATCTAAAAATACTTGTTGCTCCTAATGATATCCCAACTAATCCTCATTTGGCATATAATCTTATTCAGAATCATCCCTATCTTCTACCCAAAACAGGTTGGATGACATAGAATTTATCATGGGTTGATCTTCATCTCTCTGATCATTTTCTTCTAAAGTTTTATGAGCTAGTAGACATCCCTCTAGTGAGTGAGGTAATTTGCATACATCACACCAAAGTTCACCTTCTATGAAGTCATTATTCCTCTTAAGTGCATCAGGAGTTTCCATCTTCTTTTTCAAAGGTTTTCCATCCTTCTAGTCAGTATGATAAGGCATGTCTTGCAACCCGTATCAATCATTTCTATTAAAAAAAATTTCATTTATGTTTGCCTGAGAATGACCCTTATTTAGTTGTATGTTTTTTACCATCCCCCATATTTCATCTATTTTTTCTTTATCCTCATTATGTCTTGGAACCATGGGGTTGAAAACTTTAGGATCACTTCTCTTATCCGTTTTCCTAGTAGCTATCCTATCGCTTTAATTAGTCAATGCAGTTTTAAATGCTTGTTGTAGTGTTGTCGGGTTACTAGACCTTATTTCATAGTTTGTCTTAACATCAAAAGTTGTTATGTAGAAAGATATTAAAAATGGATCCATAGGGCGAATATCTTCTAGAATCTTATTTAGCACCTTCTTAAACCTTTTGTTGAACTCCTTCATTGTCTCATTCACATTCTTTTTTATGCTAGTTAACTCATGAGACACAAAAGTTGGATTCCTATGATCTGCAAATTCTTCTAAAAATTGATCAACAAAATAATTCCAACTACTGATAGAATTGTATGGTAAGTTTTTGTACCATTCATTTGCACTATCTCTTAGGGATTGCACAAAAAGTTTCATAGATACATCCTCATAATAACTTTCAGACTCACCAATTATATTTTTTAGGTTAATCACATGTTGTTCTACTGACTGAATTTTGTCACCATTAAATTTGGGAATAGCAAATTTTAACTCATTTGGTATCAAATTAGGGGAACATGTAATATCCAAAAAATCCAATTGTATATATCTTTCATTAACTATCAGAATCTGACATTTCCTTGATTTCTAACATGACCATTATTTTAAAAAAATTGATTTTGCAAAATAGGGTTACCTCTTTGATTTTGACCTCCTTAACTTCCATATTGGCTGGTGTAAAATTTTTTAGTGATGTTCCTCTGATAGTAATTTCTTTTATCACCCGCTCATTGTCCACCTTGATCATTTTCTCCATGTTTATAATATGTCATTCCTCCAAGGTGATACATTTGTTGTTGCTGGTAATTTAGATCATCTTGTAACTGCCTATTATGCATAGGTTTCTTATCATTTCATTTTCCTTTCCCACTATAGAATGTTTCATATTGATTATAATAATCATGCATGTTATCATTTTATGTTACAACTACACCATGCATATTATTTCCATGTAGCAGCATGTTATATCTTTGTGTTTTTTCATTATTTCTTTCATATAGCTTCATATTTCCATGTTGATCCAAATCGTTGCAATGCTGATAAAACTGATTTATACTATTTTTCAGCATTAACATGTTGTAAACAATGTATGTCACATTGAATATAGTTTCTATTACATTGCTTACGATGAACATGCTGCTAAGAATGATCTCCATACCTTAGTTGCTGCATGGGATGAGCTTGCTGAATGTGACAAGTATTATTATGCACTTTATGTCTATATATTCTTTCCTTATTATACCTTGGTTGCTGCGCAAGAACTCCATGAGGCTGCATAATATTTTGTGGCTCCGATACCCTATATTGTTGTGAAGAATGAGTTGTAGTGTATTATAATCATTATAATAATCATGCTTACTATTTTCACATGAATGTGTGTTATTTCCACCACTTCCTCTGGTTTGTGTGAGATCTCTTATTTCATTCACATCTCCTGGCATTAAAACTGCATGTGGCTGTGTATGTTTGCCATTTTGGCACTGCGCGTGGTCTTCATACTGTGTGAACTGGTTACCAAATTGCGTAAACTTCTCATCATGCTGCATACACTCTTCATTTTATTATGCTGACCTTATATTATGTTTCATTAGTTGGTTATGCTACTCATTATTATTGTGTAAGAAATATGTGTCTCTATACTGTGCATCTTTACCATCCCTCCCATCACTAACATGTTGGCCATGTGAAACATCAATTAACTATAAATGATAACTATCTTTACATTGCATGACATGTATAGAAGGTTGCACAAACTCTTTATGTTGGTGAAATTTGTTTGCATTGCTATATTGCTACGTAGGTTTAGCAGTTTGTTGTGTATCATACTGCATAAACTCCCTATCATGTTGCATGGAATTAATATATTTCTCCTTACCTTCTTGCGTAAACCTAATATGATGCAACATAGGTTTGATATTCTTCTATGCAAGATAGTCATTGGTCTACTTATTATTATCACAATGCTGGATATATGGCTACACTTGGTGCTGCATTAGATCTCTAGGGTGCCTTGTGATATGTTCCCATAGTTGTGTATGCTGGTGTGTATAATTTTCTTGCCTTAAATCTCCATTTTGTGACAGTTGGCCAAGGTTAACATCATGCACATTTTTTTCTTCATCATGCTACTTATTATTATATCTCTTATAATATTTATGTCATGTGCAATCCTACCACCATTCTCACCTTGTAAATGCGAGCTACATCCTTCACCTGGCAGATAGTGATCAGGACTAGCGCAATATGCATGAGATTGCTGATTCACGTGATCTTGTTGACACATTTTATCTGGTAATTCTCCCCTATGTTGCATAGCATAATCATTATTATGATTATTACTATGTTATGTTCTTTATTTCTACTATTCGGTGCATTACTTCTATTGTTTTTCTTATCGTGGTATCCATTACCATACCTTCTTTTGTTATCTCTGATATATAGAAGATTGGAATGAAATTTTTTGAAAGGGTTGTTATTACTTTTCCTGTGAGTAGGATGATATTTAGGGATCCCATTATTTTTATCAGTTTTTCTTCATTCACTAAATTTACTTCTGTAATGTTAGGGCTATTATGCGGTGATACAATGTCCTCCCTCTGAAACCCCATTCTTTTAAAAATCTCATCTGGCTGTCACTTGAATGCCCTAATCATTCCTTCATCTTTGTTCTCCAAATCAATCAATCCTTGTGCCACAATATCCATAATTTTATCTTCCTGAGTTCAGTTTTCATGTTCAGGAATATCTTCATCCCTTGAACCCAAGTACAGAAATGGATTTCTATTTTCACTTTCGCTAGTAGGACTATGATGACTTGAATTTGGTAACTTCTCGCAATAAAATTCTTGTTCATCTGATTTAGAAGGTGTCTTATGTGGTACGTACAACATCTTTGAATTATTATGTTTCTTCTTCGGTTCTAATTCAACAAATTGATTATTTTTAAGGGATCTCCTTCCCAACATGTACTTCTCTCAACCTTTCCTGAAACTGAATTTTAGAGTTGCCACCTCACTTTTTGTGAGGAAATACTTGTTCTGATTCTTCTCACTCCCAGTAGAGTCTTACTGAACTTCACAACTGTAACCATAGATTCTACAAATATCCTTTACAGATAGATCCCTAGCAGAGTCGCCAATTTGTTGGTGCCCAAAAATGAAGGATCGATTTTTGCCAACTGACAGGTATGCACTAGTACCTCTGCAATTCTGGCTTAGTTAGGCCAAGGATGGTAGGCTTGATTTTACTTCAAACTGATCAATCCCCTATGATGCCTAACTGCATACACAGACAATCAAATCTCCTCCAAGGTGGTGAAAAGTCCTTGGAGGCAATGATATAATATCCTGATGCTCTTCAATATGCAGAATTTAAACCTAATTGAGTTATCGCTTAAAACCCCTAATTTAATAAATACTCTAAAATTTTATTAGCTTATCAATGAACTACAAAATATGAATCAAAAGACAACTTTCAAACAATAAGATCAGTGCCTACTGAAAAATATGGGTTATAGAGTCAAAGAAATTTCAATCTTATGTACAATCAAAGACAATTTTAAAAACTGACTTTTAATAAAGCAAGATCATCACCACACAGGCTTCCTCTTGACTTAGAGTTCAAATTAATTTATATGATTAATCTTATTGAATTTAACTCAAATTAAGAGACCGACAATAACAACATAAGACACTCAGATCTTACAATTGATATTCGAATGAGATATATTAAATTTGAATTTTATAATCAGGGAATATAACATAGTGAAGCACTCTAATACACAGAGTATTTGAAAGACTAATTGAAAATCAATAACAATATAATCATAAATAAACAAAATAGTACTTATCTCATTTGATATTTGAAACTTTGGACACAATAGTTCATACTTGCAGTAGTATCTCTCTGGAGTTTTCCTCCAAAATTCTCATTGTAATGTTCAAAACTTAAATGACCTAATATTTATATCTATTTCAAAAGTTTCCCGTGAAAGGACATACCCTTTCCTAAATACCTAATCCATAAAACTACCCCCAAATAATTACAATAATTTAACCATATATATGGTTTAAGGGGATAAAACATTTCCCATATTTACAAATATTCAAATATGTGTTTGTCAAATCTTTGGATAATTTGCTCGGTTACCATCACTTGTCTTGGATATAAATCTCCTACACACCAAATCAAAAATTAGGTACTTTAAATAAACTTTGACTTAGGGCTCATTATAATATTTTCAAATTTCTAAAATGACCTCCAAGTCAAATATTAGTTTTAATAATATATCAAAGTAAATTATCAAGAGATTTACAACCTAAAAAGATTTGTTACAATATATATAAATGTTACTTTGAGAAAATAACAAAAGTACTAGTAAAATTTAAAATTATTATATTTATCAAATGTACTCTTATATTCACCAAAGTAAAAAATACTATTAATAAGACAAACCCTAAAATCCATTTATCTTCAAAACATACACAACATCATATTAATAAGAAGGGATGATATAATATAATGTTTTAATTCAAATTTTGATTTTTAGATAAGAAAATATTTCCCTCTTACCAAAAAATAATTTCCACCCTAAAATGCATAAGGGATAAAATTTACCCTAAGATAACATTTAAAAGATTTTCAAAATATAAAAGAACATTTGTCTCATATGGATAAACATATTTCTAAATAAATCCTAGGGTATGATAATTATAAACATTATGATTCACCCTAGAAATAAAAATTACAATGTAATACTTACCTTAAAATGCTATCTCAAATAATTTACATAGGATAATAGTAAAATATTTTATTTAAATATTTTTGCAAATCAAAATTTGTAATGTCACAAATATTAAATAATTTCAACTTTGGTAATATTTAAATAATTTAGATCAAATAACATTTTCAAAATAATTTACCCTATTAAAATATTTCATATTAGTAATCTAGGGTAACATTAAATAATGCTTAAAAAATTATGTTAATGAAAATCAAAATCACATCTTTAATGTAAAATCCTTTTAAAAGCACATAAGATAGAAAGAAAAGTGATAATATGATTTTCACTAACACATAACTCGAAGAAAACATATAGACTAACTAGTTAGAGGGAGGATGGGTAGGTAGGTAGGAAAAAAGGGTTGGCTTGGGAGGTCGAGTGTTCAACTCTTGATTGCCACCCTTTTACCCTATATACTTATTATCCTTTTTTTCAAAAATAGTTTTGCATTTAATCGATTGAAATATAATTTTAAAACTTTGCTAATAAATATGAAAATAAGATAATGAAAATTATTTAGGGCTTTTTTGATTGTTTAATTAAATTTTAAAATAGGGAAATATAATGAAAATAAAAACAAATATTTGTACTTCACTGATATTGTGAATAAAGAGGGCCTGAATTTTCAAGAACCAACATAACATACATAGAAATCCCCATAAAATATATTATTCATCCCACTTTATTTAACCAAATTAGAAACTTGACTTCTATAGTGATTCCCTTTATGACCAACCTTACGACAATTAAAACACTAAACCTTTTGTTCTTTCCTCATCTTACATTCAAAAACATTATGACCAAAAACTACTTCATATGTAACAATAACCATTAAAAATAACTATATTTGAGAATTTGGTTTCCTTACCAAAGCCTTCTTGTAGATGTATTTGTAATCTTGACCTTACTTTCTACCTCATATTTTATTTCAACTTCAACTTCCTTCTCCTTGCCTTTTCCTTCAAATCTGAACATTCAATGGTAAAACCTAATCCTTCCTTATCCTTATGACTCTTCTACAGGGATAATAGCCGATCCAAAATATTACTTCTCTCACAAAACTTAGCTTTAGATCTCAGCTTCCTTAATTCATGATTTAGATTTTCATTTTCATTTGACTTCATCTTTGATGATTTTCTATTAGATTTCTTCCATTTCACTATAGTGATCTTTTGTTCTTCTTTAGTCCTCTTCTAGCCTTCTATTTTATGTTTTAACCCATGTTTGACAAATTTATCAATATTCTTACTGTCACTCGGCTTCTTTTCCAAACCCACCACCTTTTCTTTTGATTATTTTAATGCCTGAGTGACTTCCTTGTTTCTTTCTTTGAACTTCCTTATCCGAGCGTTCAGCTTTGAGATACATGCACTCACTTCTTTTAATTTTTCTTTAAAATTTTCATTCTCTAATTTAGTGAACTCAATCTCACTCATCATGATCTTCCAATTATATCAAAATAGTATTGTCCTTTCCTTTTTTTAAACACACTAGATCTCCCTCAAGTAGTTAATCTCTATCTACAAGGGACCAAGCTTTGATACCAATTATTGGACATGATAAATAACTTAGAGGGAGGGTGAATAAGTTATTCCAAAATACTTTCATAAAAAATTTGTAAGCTGGTAAGCATATAAAATATTTAGAAGCATATAACATAAATCAATATGAAACCATGGACATAATGAACACCATAATCTATGTGGAAACCCAAATTGGGAAAAACCTAAAAGAAGCCAATTCTCAAGAAAGTGAAAGATGGTTAAGGCAACACTAGTTAAGGTCAGTTTTTTACATGGGATCACTACCAATTTTCTCACTACAGGTTGTCTCACTAATGGTTGGGCTAACTACCCTTATATAAAGGGTGCATTGCAAAATGTTTTATTAACAAAATGTGAACTGGTAAAATTTCATTTGTCTATGCATGAAATAGTTCTAGTTGAAAGAACAATAATCACCATCAGCAATAGATTCAGTACAAATCTTCTTCCATAATATACCAAACCTCTGCAATATAGTTTGTAAGACCTTCTTGCTATACCACAATAAATTTTTAGTTAAATTTCTTCTACTTACACACTATTACTAGATATATATTGAAATATAATCACACTATATCACCTTCATATCTCTATTTCTCACATATATAGATGCATTCTCTCATCGGGTACATAATAAATATTTTCAATTAGTTACCAAAAGACCTAAATATAGGTTGTTGTTAAGATACATATGCTTCATATCACATTTACCAAAAGATAAATAAATTTTGAAACCATTAGAACACCACAACCAAGTTCAAGACTTGAAAAACAAAACTTTTGAACAAACCAATAGATAAGACTAGGTGAAACTTATCTAGAACAAGATATGATCATTATACCAAAAGTTAGGATGAAATGCAATAATGCCAATGTAGCAAGAAAACCTAGAAGAAATCTGTAAGCATAATAGTCAATGAGTACCTATAGATACTACAACCACAGAGACATGCTGATGTACCAGAAGATGTACTCCATTGGAAGAAACAAGTACACTTGAGACCATACACCAAAACTGCATGTACAAAATCTTTTCTGCATGCATAACCTAAACCTTGATGTTTTACCAACACCCATTCACATCCAATCAATACTACCAACAACTAACTGATTCTTCCAAGTATCTAGTATGGAGGTTTTGACATCAGTAAAAACAATTCTAGCAACATCTCTATATGTCTAAAACTCACAATATTGTCAGAATTCATCTTTATCATATTATAAAATTTTATATGTCTCATCCTTTTGTTCAATATGAAACACTCACTTATCTAAGACAAAGAATAACTACCTCTATTCTTTTCTTCAAGATAGTAAAATTTTCCATTTCTCACTCCTTTTATAACTAATTTTCTAGACACTTTTCTAATTTTATATCTAGATCCATGAAAACTAATCTCAAATTCCTTGTTGTATTATTGACTTACACTCAATAGATTTTTGCTTAGATGTTTGACATGGTAAACATCACTAGATTTATGTTTATCATTAATGGATATAATTCTCTTACCACATATAGGTGCAGAGCCTTTGCTATAAAATGTGATTGATCCACCATCATATTTTTTCATCTTAGTGAAATTTATTTTCTCTTGTCATGTCATTTGAGCACCTAGAATCAAAGATCCAAAGTTTATATTTTTATCTAACATGTAGCACAATATTCATAGGTTCTTCTTTAGAAAAATGTCTTTTAGATCTTACTCTATCATCATCCTTAATAGAAAAGAATAGTACTTCATCATTTGAGGCATTTTCACCGCCATCTTATGATGAATGAGTCTCTAGTGAAAAAAAAAAATTATTTACCTTTTCTCTTTCATCTGTTCTCATATTTCTATCATACGTTCTACTTTTTTTTTCTTGATCAGACATCTTATAATCTTTCTTAAAGGGTAATTTAGTAGTATAATTGAAATATTTGAAAGGTAAATTACCTTTATAATTTTTGGATCTCTTCATTATCTAGATCAAAACCTTCCTCAAGTACATCTTCATTCCTTTTAGTTTCCTTGAATGTAGTATCATTCTTTATGTATTTGATTTATTAATGTTCATACATTTCAAAGGCACAAATACTCTATAGAGTTCTTCCAAGGTGTACTTGTCCATATCATTTCTCAATTGTATAGAAATTAGCAAATTTTTGTAGGGTTTGGTCATAGTTCTCATCACATTCAAAAAAAAATTAGTGTCTTCTATAGTTCCACACATTCCTCTAATTGCATTTATAATTTCATTCAGCCCATGCAAGTATCCTTCAATATTCTCATCCTCTTACATTCTCAGTCTCAAATTTATGCTTCAAATTAAGCATCTATAGTGTCCTAAAATGGCACCCTTGCATTTATGAAACTTTCCAATCTATCTCCTTAGGAAATTTTTACAGAATTGTGATTAGATGGACATATTTTGACATCACAACCCCTCAAGATCTAGTGTCTAAGGTCAAATCCCCAAATTTGAGCACTTTATACTCAGACACGAGCGTGGAATGCCAATGTCTACTTGGTGCACTATAATCCAAAAAAATTGAAAGGAAAAAAATAATTTTGACGAGTGTCCCTCCGAGTGGATGCGTATGAAATGGTTATTCACGATGATAAAATGAAAAACTTGAACTAATTTTTGGTCTATCTCGCACTCTGATTCTGTAATCTTAGCATTGTTTCTCTCCCTTCTCCTTCTTGTCCCTCATTTGTGCTCTCTCATACAATGAAGCTCTGCTAGATTTCATGATCAATTCTGGAAAGGAATCTATAATTGCATCTACTCTTTACATTGCTTACTTTTAACTTATTTCATACTTTTCCTCTTTTGATCTAAATATATATTGTCATATTCACTTTTCTTGGTAGTAAAGACTTTCCTCCCTCAAGTAAGGTTCATTTTTACTACCTATTTGATCTCTTATAAATAGGGGTTTTCCTCCCTCAAGTGAGGTTCATTTTTATTTCTTTTCTTTGTGTGATAGGGGTTCTCCTCCATTAAGCGAGGAGGTATTTCTATTTCTTGTCTTTATATCAGTTTTATCACATCGTTGTAATCAGTTTTCTATGGAGGTGGGAACACCAAAGTAGGGGTTTGACTGAGGAAAGCGTCTTTACTGCCACAATAATTTCCTTTTCTCTTTTGTGTGTAGGTGATGAATATGTTACTCATCTATAAGGCCTCACAATTCCAGAGACATTAGTATCCATCTTTTATCCCTTATCAAATTTATCTATCATAGTGCACAGATGTCCACATAGTGCATTGTCCTCTAAGGCTGATATCGAGTGGCCCATCTAGTAAATAATTTTCTTTTTGTAATTTCCATTCCTACAATTATAAAAAATTTCATCTAACATACATTTTATATTATGAATTAATTTTTAATATTTCTCCATAAGTAGTCTAATAGATATTTAGATTTAATCTATTTACATTTTCATTGCTTTGTTTGTGAATTTAGAGTATTTTGATAGTCACAATCCTTTCCAATAGTCTTGATCATTGAGGTAGTGTAAGGCCTATTTTCTCTTGTGGAAGGTAGAAAATCCCCTACTTTACTTTTTGGTGAACCCAATCCAAATGCCAATATGTCAGATCTCTTCCTTCAAGGATTTGATGCATTCGACAAGGCATTCACCCAAGCCAACTTTGCAATGTTGGACGATGTATTAGATAGTTTCTTGGGCACATCTTATCATGATTTTGAGTCCATGAAATGCATTCCATATGAAATTTATTCTTTTTTAAGACCTAGTGAGTCTGTAAGTATCCTTTTCATCTCTGTAATTCCTTCAATTCCTAAGAGACTAATTATTTGCTTGACTATCGCTAGCCTTTCTCCTCAAAAAGTGAAATTTCTTTAGGATGAGCCATGGAGAATTGGTTCATCAAGCCTCTTTGATGAGTTTAATAAATATAGTAATGATTCTTATAAAATTTGGCTCATACCTACAATACTCAAAGGAATATGGATAATGTTAATCAACTTCCTACAAATTTACCACCTTCTCAACCCAAACTTCTTCAAGCTCCCAAACATATAGCCAAGAAAACCATTGATTACGAAGTTATAGAGAAACTACATGTTACCCCTGCTAAGATATCTCTTTGGGATTTTCTTCAAATAGGTCCAATTTATCAAGGGATTCTTCAAGAATCTCTCCAAAAGATCCTTCTTCCTTTCTCTACAAGGTCGATGAATGTAAATGCATTGATGGATCATATTTGAGCTGATACACTGAATATAACATTTTATCTGCATGAACTTCTGCCCCCAAAAACAAAGAATCTTGATGATCCATTGATGATTATATTCTTTGTGAATGGTGTAGGTATAAGATGAACCCTCATTGACATTGGTTCATCACTCAATGTATGTGGTTTAGACCTAATCCTTAAGATTAAGGTAGATAAGAATTCATTAGCAACATCATCTCTCTTCATTAGAGGACTTGATAATACATAAAATACTGATGTGTGAGCAATTATATTACCCTTGAATATCAAACCCTTAGTAATCCCTACATTGGTTTATGTAATGCTTGGGCCTCTACCTTAAAATATTTTTTGGGAAGACCTTGACTACATTCCTTAGGTGAGGTATCATCAACCCTACATAGATTAGTCAAGTTTATGGTAGATAATCAATTTGTCACAATAAAGGTTGATCTTGACGCCATGCATATGTTCCAAATGGAAACTATGTGTGTGATTACTGTACCTGCAAAGCTACAACACAACACTTCAATATATCACTATATTAATGGTTAAAAGCATAAAATTTAATTAGAAAGCACAAAGAAACCAAAGAAATTGACATATTTCTTCCTATCTATAAATAGTGTGATCTAAATCATAATTTTTTTGTCAAATTATGTGTTAGATTAGTGACAATTCAGTCCTAGAAAGATTCAAATATAGAATTAAGCTAGTTAGTATGCATTTCAATCCTAAGACATGATTCATTGATTCTTTAAAGCATAATTGAAGTGTTCTCTAATTAGCTCTCAAAAAATGAAATCAATTTGACAACATAAGATTGAAATTAGAATTCTTAAAATTGGGACCCTTTGAGCTAAAAAATCAGTCTGTTTATGGAAGAAAATGAGAAATTGAGGGTTGAGATCAATCCATGAGGAGAGCTGAGGATTCAAACTTAGTTGATCCATGTGAGTGATTTATGTGAGTGAACTCTCATTGGTCCATCGATTGACTTTCCATGTGCAAGTGATGAGTTTTTATTTGAGACTATTTATTAATTTCATTTTAATTAATTAATTTAGCCAAGGATTTTAATGGGGTTGATTTAATTAAATAGGACAAGGTAATTAATGTGAGGTAGTGATAAAATCACTTCGATTTTAGGAATTATTTTTATTTTGATGAATTATGACAATAATCAGATAGTTGGATTGACATAATTGAGGGTATGATCATACTTAGGTAAAATAAGTTCCCTTGTTAGGGTACACCAATTTATGGTGGTTACTTGTGACCCTCTTTGAATTGATGTGTGAGTAGCACATTGATTCAAAGAATATCTGATGTTGACTTTAGAAAGTTTTGACAATTATGTACTTGATTGAACAAAATTTCACTGATGATACCAGTCTTAAACTTGATTGAACTAAAACTAATAGTATGGAATTCAAACTTGATTGAATGAAGGTCAATTGAACCTTGATCTAGAGATATCAATTCTAAACTTGATCTAACTAGAATTGATAATATTAAATCCAAACTTGATCGAACAAAGGTCAATAAGAAGCTTACTGATAGCTTAAGATATCAATTTAGAACTTGATTGAATGAGAATTGATAATATTGAATCCAAGCTTGATCGAAAAAAGGTAAATACAAATATGCAGAGAGCTTGATAAAGATCTGAGAGATTCTAGGAATAGATATCTAGCTTGTTTTGTGTTGAATCCTTTTATCCAACAGTCCCAACTTGATCAAAGGAAACTACCATGCCCCTAGTCTTTTGATGATGAAGTTAGTTTTTATTTTTGAGCAATAAATTGATTGATTTTAAGTGTGATCATGCCTCCTCAAGAATGAAATCAAAGGAAATAGTGATGAAATCCCTTTTTTAGAATGATAGATTGATGAAACACTCGATTGGATCAAGAAAGAATCAATTAGAATAAGTGATGGAGCAGAACTATGTTAAGAGGAAACATTATTTTACTAAGTTGACTACTTTGAAACGTAATTATGAGCATGATAAAATTATTTATGACCAATCTTTGAAAGATGTGATGTGTAGCTTGTTGACAAAGAACCTTAAAACCATTTTGTAAAGCTTGCAAATCATTTTGGCATTTATAGATTAATTATGTATTTGTTGGAGACTGTCACAAAATTTTTACTTGGTTATGATGAAGACTGTCTTCATGTTCAATTTCATTCTTGATAGATCTAAGAAGAATCAAATAGAGTACTAATAGTCTTCTTAGGGTTCTAGAGCTTCTATTTAGTCCTATAAGGTCAATATAAGCCTCAAAAATGACTTTTTACCCATTCATTTTCACTTTTACCCTTTGTAATTTTATGAGCTCTGGAGAGAATATGGTGGTCTCCATCGAGAGGCATCAATTCAATATTTCACATCATCACAAGAGGTCGGCACATTATGCACTCCTAGTTTTAACATCAATACATATCTTTTTACACTTTTTATTTAATTTTTATTGATTTTTTCTCTAGTTATAGCCAAAGGAGTTTTGCGTCGCATCCGGGGTTCTGGTTCACATCCACTTAAGCCCATGTCACATCTGGGAAATGAAAAATTTCTGGATCACATCTCGTGGAAACAAGATGACATCCTATCCTCCATCAGTCCATTGCATGTGGTAAAGTTTGACCAAACCATGAATAGTGTCACATCCTGTGAAAATAGAATCACATCTAGTTTTCCCCATTGTATCCTATAAAATAGGATCACATCTAGGATGTGATCTCTCATTTGGGAAAAAAGGATCATTTTCAATAAAAAATCTTATAATATTAATTATGACAACATTGCGTCTATGGACTTTAAAAATACTAGTTGTTTAGATCTTGTGAATCTTGTATTTAGATTAAATACTGATGTAATTCCTAGATTTATTCTTGAAAGACTAATTTTCCTATGGTATCCTTCCAAGGACCCCAACGTGCATGTGTTCTTTCACTTTCTATCTCCTTGACTGATGTGGAGCAACAAATTTTTTGTCATTTAGGGTTATACTCCTTGATTGATTTATGCAACATTAGGGTAAATTGAGGGTTGTTGACTGCTCTTTCAAAGAGATGGAACTGAGAGAAAAACACCTGCCATCTTCCTACCAGGGAGATGATAGTGACTCTGGAGGATGTGTGGCAGATTATGTGCATTCTTGGGATGGGTTGTGAGGTTCACTTTGAGTCATGTTAAACAGTGACTATTTTAGACGCTTAGCACTTCTTTGTAGATCCTTCCATTGCATGTTGCTATCTTACCTATGATTATATGCTAATGCAGTAGGAGTTCCTTCTTGTATTTCTGGTGGGACTGATAGGAGGTATTATGATGCCTGACCATAGACAACATGGATTTATGTCTGGTTGGGTAGGGATGTTAGAGTAGATGATTGGCTATACACCCAAATTTTCTAGGGTAGTTGCATCCTAGCCCACATGTACAGAGAGCTCCAAGAGATTGTCTATGAGTATTCTCAAAGTATGAATATTGGTATTTGTATTCTTTAGATCTGGGCTTGGGAGAATATTCCCATGACACGACCGATAGTTGATAGACAACAGACACCTGAGGATCCGTAATTATACATGCATTCTTGTTATGTCCAATAGCCCCACCTGGATAAGCTGGAGTATTAGAGCCAAGTACTAGATGATTTTACAAAGGTCGAGTGGAAAAGATACCTTAACTATGAGGAGTGGGGATCAGATCAGTGACAGATGCCATATTTTCCCTAGAAGATACATTTGATTGGGCGTACTAGATACATCATTGAGTGAATTTTTGTGACCCATGTGCTATGATAGTATGGTAGAGTGGAAAATATTCCTCAGGATATTATATTATACTCCCAAAGATAGGAAAAGGAGCCATAATGGGGTGCTTTCTTGGCTTATGAGATCGCTCAAAGAGATATTATTTAGATTATAGGGCTGATGTGGCAGATTGAGGAGTTAGGGATGATTTTAGAGCTTACCTTGTTCAATATCCATTCTCATTATTCACTTCTTTAAAAGAGGTTGCACCATACACTGAGGATGCATTATATTATGATCTTGTAGATGACGATCCTGTGAGAGGTAGAGGTAGAGTAGGTAGAGGTGGCCGAGATGGGAGGGGTGAGAGAGGTGGTAGAGAACCTCCTATAGATAGAGGTCAGAGACATGACCACAATGATAGGGGCGATGAAGGAGATGATAGGGGTGGTAGAATGGAGGGAATGCATACTCATGTTAGGTTCATTCCTCCATGCAGGGATCTAGGTCCACTTTTGAATAGACAATAGCAGCATCAGAGACCATCAGGAGAGAGATAGACAAGTGAGAGAAGTAGTAGTAGACCACCTAGATAGGATCCTCCTAGAGATACTAGAAGAGAGACAAGTAGAGATGGAGATCCTTTATCATAGCATGAGAGAGAGAGAGAGAGAGAGAGAGAAGCTCAGTTCTCACATTAATACTCTAGAGATACTACTAGTAGATAGAGACAGGTAGCTTGAGACTGAGATCAGAGCAAGATGAGAAGCTATGTGCTCTCAAAGTAGAGCGAGATCAATAGGGGATAGGTTGAGAGCTGAGAGGGATTTGCAGGCTCACCAAGGTACACATCAGGGACATAGAGAATTTTATTACTTTGTATTATATTGCACAATTTTTCCATAGCCTTAGAGAGCACCGTTATATTTTGTCATAGTACAATAGTTAGAGGGCGCCATGACACCATGACCTCCTCCATGAGGAGATGCACCACCCCCTCCCCCCTAATCAAGCTGATGTTGGGAGTTAGTTTTGATACTATTGATTCCTGATGATTTTGTATATTGATCCTACTATGATCATTTATTATACTCCTGATACTTGATATATTTGTATATTTTGATCTTGATCTCCTAATATTGTTTATACATTCCCATATTTTTGATCTAATATTCACTAATATATATGAGATGAAATATTTTGATTCTTATATGTGCATTGTTTTCCTTATGATAGTAGTTTTATGTGGTAGATGATTAGATTGATTCATACTTGATGATGTACTTAGTCTTTGTTTCAATGATTTAGATTTATGTTCATGCGATGAAATTATTTATGCTCTTTTCTTTTTACTGATATATGGATGTGTTAAATTTTTCTATGTGAATATGAAGATGTATGTTTTTGAAATTTTCTTTATGCAAATATATGTACAGATGCACTTAGGATGTAGAAATGCAATACTTGAATGATTTGTGTTTTTTTTTAATTCACTTTTCTGATTATGAATTCAAAATGAATGCAATTTGGTTATGCTATGGATATGAAATGACAAGAATATATCAGTAAATAGATTAAGTAGTCGACTTGGATTTGAATGAAACCATAAATTTTTTTGAGCTCAAGTACTTATACTACCAAATGAATCATGCAAACTTAAATGCAACTAAATGCAAACCTCTAGGACTTTCATTAATCTTTTTACACTTAGAATTGTATCATCATGGGATGTTTATGTAATGATAATCATTGGTTAGTACAACTATCATTGATACCATCAAAGTATCATGAAATTATGAATACTACCTTGATTCGATGCAATGTAGAAAATATAACTAAGCATCAAGGCATAGAGGCTAGGATAACTTGTTAGTTATCTCCTTTTGATTTAAGAATCATCTTTCGTTTGTGTGTTATATAAGATATGTAACCTGAAATAACCTTTAATGTTCATATCCTTAGGTAGATAATGCGTCATACACCTTAGAAGTTGATTAGAAATAGACAAGGAAATTAATTCAACCTCACCGTAGCTTACACATAAAAAGGATCAAGATATATGTGGCTATCCACTCATGTTGGAAGCTCTTATCCTATACATCCAGATTAGGTGAAGTTTTTAGGATCATTGAAGCAATCACCACAAGAAGAAAACCAAGAAAACATTATACCCCCTGTCCTTGTGATTGTTTGTCATTTATTAGACATCATGGAATAACTCAGAAGGCATGACAAGCAACAATTGATAATCAGACAAGGAAAATTTATAACCATTTATATGCCCATAGTTTGAAACTTCATTGGAACATTAAAAGAGCCATGATCAAATCAAGATCAATCTATATGTGTTTATGTGGTGTTTAGGAACACCTTTATTTCATCATTCAATCATAACATAGAAATCATCAATTAAAGATTATATTTTAGCAATGTATATTTGTGTCTGAGTCAGTGAGATAAACAATGTTAGTAATTGCAATCCAATGGAGTGTTGAGAAACACTGTTTGATTAAAGTGTTGAGAAAGACTATCTGACTAAAGTATTGAGACACGCTAGTATGATTAAAGTGTTGAGAAACACTAGTATTATGTCTGTTATAGGAAGGTGGTGTTTAAGAAACACCTTTGTTTGTGATAGTGACAATGATGTTTTGATTCAAGTAATCAAGAAATATTGTTTGTAGCGGTAAAATTTCCTATACAAGGACCTAGGATGACACATCAACCAACAACCACTGACTGAAAATGCTAATAGAAATGCCCTAGTGTAGTATGTATATCCTAAGACACAAATATAGACAAACTCCAAGAACGGTAAGTACATTATTGAAGGGTTCAAGTTCAACTGATATCAAAGAAATGTCCGTGAAGGATTTGGTCCAAGTGATGCATTAATATACGAAGCACTAATTACAAGTGCTACCTATTTTCCAGGTTTTCACGACTTGGAAAATTTCTATTTTTTCTACCAAGATGCCTATTTGCCAGGTTTTTGCCAAGGAACTTTTTCTCTTTTTTTTTCAATTTTTTTGTACTATTTCTCTTTTTCATTTTTTTTTGTTGTAGTATCAAGGCACCTTTTTGCTAGGTTTTCACCAAGGATACCTTTTTTTAGGACTTTTTCCAATTTTTTTGGTTTTTCTCTTTTCCACTATTTTGGGCTTTCTTTAGGATTAATTTTCACTATTTTTGGTATTTCTCTAGATCAATTTTGTTGTACAATTCCTTTAGCTAGATGTCAAGCATAAAAATGCTTCAAGTGTAGAGTATTGATAGGATTGGTAAGAACATCTCCTTCAGATGTAGCTAACTGATAAGCTCTTGTCCTAAAAATTGTTGTGATAACATAAGGCCCGAGCCAGTTGGGTTCAATCTTGCCTTTTTGTTCTCTTTTTGGTAGATTCTTAGGATTCTCTCTAAGAATGAGATCTCCCTCTTGAAACTATCATGGATTTACTCTCTTTTTTTACCCCTTTGACATCCTTTTTTGATAGGCTTTTAGGTGATCAAACACTTTTTGTCTGTTCTCATCCAGCATCTCTAGTTCTTGCACCCTATCTATGTGGTATTGTTCATCTATGACAAGACCTCTGAGAGACACTCACAAAGAAGGTATATCTACTTCAATTGGTAATACTACCTCTATGCCATAGACAAGAGAAAATGGTGTTGGTCCTATTGGTTTTTTTATGCTTGTTCTCTAAGCCCATAACACTAGATTCAATTGTAAATGCCAATTTCTACCAAATTTTATCACAGTTCTATGTAGGATTTTTAAAATATTTTTGTTTGAAGCCTCAACTTTTCCATTACCTTCAGGATAATAGATTGAAGAGAAATTCTGAGTAATGTGAAACTGTGTACAAAGGTCCTTAATGTCTTGGTTCTTTAACTACCCCCAATTGTCTTTTACAATGGATGAGGGTATCTTGCACCTACAAATGATATAGTTCAAGATGAAAATAATGACTTTTTTCCATTGGCTTTGATTAGTGGTACTATTGCAACCCACTTTATGAAATGCTTAGTGGCCGTAATGATATATTTGTGTCCACTTGAAGAGTTGGGATATATTTGTCCAACAAGATCAAAGGCCCATTGTTGGAATGGCCAATGCGTGATAAATGGTATGAGCTCCCTAGCTGGAGAATGGATAAGATTTCCATGTATTTGGCATTTTTGACATGTTTTGGCATACTGAATTGCATCTTTCTCCATTGTAGGCCAATATTACCCAACCATTAGAAGTTTTTTAGCTAATGCAAAATTGTTCAACTGAGATCCACACACACCTTCATGGACCTCTTTTAATGTGCAATCATACTCTTCTTGCTCTAAACACCTAAGTAGAATTCCTTCAAGACCATGTCTATATAAATTACAAGTGATGAGTACATAAAGTAATTTTTTCCTAATTAAGGATGGTTTTTGATTTCTGGAAAGGCCATTAGGTATGGTTTGATCTATAAGATAGACAGTTATATTGGTATACTTAGATTGGTTTTGGCCATTTAGGGAACAAATAACTTTGGATTTAGGTGTATCAAATGAAGGAAAGCATAGTTCTTCCACCAAGAATTCATAGTAGAATTGATGTTCCTCCAGTTGTAACATGGATGCCAGTGTTGCCATTGCATCTGCAACTCTATTCTTTGTTCTTGGAATATTTTGAAACATGATAAACATAAAGTACTTCTTTAAATCCTCTATCATCTTCTTATAGGGCATCAGTTTATCATCTTTTGTTTGGTACTCTCCATTTACTTGATTGATGATGAGTTGAGAATAACCATATACATGTAACTCTATAATATTCCATTCCATGGCTAGCTTGAGACTGGTTACCAATGCTTCATATTCTAAGATATTGTTGGTGCATGGAAACACCATTTTGTATTTGTTAGGTATCTTGTAACCTTAAGGTGTAATAAAAAATACCCCTTCTCTAGATCCTTGTTGTGTGAAAGAACCATCAAAGTACATTTTCCATGGATATTATATCAAGTGCATTATTGTCTCATCCAGAAACTCTATTATCAATGGTGTTCCATCCTAGAATGGTGAATCATCCAGTTGATCGGCTAGAACTTGTCCTTTAATGGAATTCATGTCTACATGCTCTATACAAAATTCACTCAGTATTAGGAACCATTTTACTAGTCTTCCTATTAATGTTGTCTTTCTCAGGAGGTACTTGAGAGGATCAATCTTTGGAATGAGTTTTCCTGTATGTGAAAACATGTAGTGTCTCATCTTTTGGGATGCAAAAAAAGTTCCAGACAAGCCTTTTCAATTACACTATAGCTGAGTTCATATGATACCAATGTCCTACTGATATAATAAATTACTCTTTCCTTCTTGGTATCATCCTCATGTGCTAGAAAAACAACATGTGATGTATCTATGGCTGAAATATAGAGTAATAATGGCTTTCCATGAATAGATGTCATTAAGATAGGAGGATTGGATAGATAATCTTTTAATTATTTGAAGTTGTTCTCATAGTGTTCAGCCCATTTTAAATTCACTCCTTTATGTAACAATTTTGTGAAAGGTTGCACTCTATCTCCTAGTTAAGACATGAATCTTCTAATGACTAGAGTCTTCCTTAGAGAGTCCTCATTTGACTTATATTATGAGGAAGTGGAATATCCATTATTGCTTTCACCTTTTCTAGGTCTACCTCAATTCCTTTTGTTAATACAATGAATCCTAACGGCTTTTCTGATTGGACGCCAAATGCACATTTCTTTGGATTGAGCCTTAGTTGAAATTGTTCCGTTATATCTAGTATATTTCTCAAGTCTTGAATGTGATTTTTCTAGATCTTTGACTTGGCTATGGTATCATCTACATAATCCTCCATATTCTTATGTATCATGTCATGGAAAATTGTTGTCATAGCTCGTTGATATGTAGCTTCGGCATTCTTTAGCCAAAATGACATTAAGTTCTAGCAAAATGTTCCCCATGCACATGTATATGTTTTCTTTTCTTGTTATTCAAGGGAAATCTTTATTTGGTTGTATCCTAAAAATCTCATCCATGAGTGAATAGATTTCATATCCTGTCGCGCAGTCTATAATCATATCAATGTTCAGCAAGGGGAAGTCATCTTTAGGACAAGATTTATTTAAATCCTTGAAGTCTATGAAAATTATGATAAAATTTTATTCTTTAGAAATTGGGAATACATTAGAAATCCATCCTGGATAAGCAATGACCCTTATGAATCCAGCTTTTAAGATTTTTTCTAGCTCTTCTTTTACCAACAATGCTACATGTGGATGCATCTTTCTTAATTTCTTCTTAACAATTTTTTTACCAGGAGCTATAGATAAGTGATGAATTATTAATTCAGTATCTATTCCACACATATTAGAATATGACAATGCAAATTTGATCTTTTTCTCTTTGAGAAATTTAGTAAACTGTACCTTTTCTTCTTCTGATAAAGATTGTGCTAGATGAAAAAATTGAGGAATTTTAGTTCTTCCCAAACTGATTTTTTGTGTTGGTTCTATGAGTACTGAATATCTTTCTTGGAAGTGTTCAGGGAGAATATCAAGAATCTCATCCTTTGGTGCCTCTCAGAGGTTTTCACCTTTAGATACATATTTTATTTTTACTTTTCTACAATCTAATACTGCTACAACGTGGTTTTCACCATCAATTATTTTTTTTCTTTTTATTTTTCATTTTGTGACTAAGAAACTTGATATCCTGTATCCTCCTCTATCATAATAAAGCTCTTTACATTTATGGAAGAATGATAGTATTCATAAGCATTCCTATAGTAGGCCAAAATGTAATCATTGGGAAATTTTATTATGGTTGTGGGCTCTGATTCGGTCTAACCAATTAGTTTAGGGTTTACCAAGGATAATGATTCAAAGAATTCTAAGGACAACACTGTATTAGCCTCAAAACTATTAATTGATAAGGCAAGTTCTGTTAAGTTAGCTTCTATAGTTTTTAGATCATTAAGAGATGGATCATCATTATTAGTGTCATTGTTAGTGTTATGTGAACCTAACTCTAGCAACCTACCATTCAAACCTTATCCTTCTTCTATCTCTCTCTCTTGTTCTATCAAAAATGTCTAATATATTGTGTTTCTACTCTTGTCCTATTAAGATGCCTATGTCTGCATCAATTATACTAGGCATCACCACCTCATCTAATTATGTGACCATGCTTTGTATTGTGGGTAGTGTTAGAACTTTCTTCCCTTTCTGTTAAAGGTACAAACTTATGGATCACATATATGTCAAAATCCATGGTAGCATGAGACATTTGAACCCATTCATAATCATGTGAGTCTGAGATATTTTCATCAGATCAATTTATAAATTCAAAAATACTTATCTGGTGTACCCTATTGGCCATTTTTGGATCAAAGTGGGGTAAATGTAGGACATGTGAAATTGTCACCAAATTTTCCCCAGTTAGGATGTTCACTTTGTTGGTGGCTCCTAAAAAGTAATTCTTCAAGAGTGTTTGAGCTACTTGCTTCTTCTTCTCTTCTTCTTCCTTCTTCTTGTTCTAAATGTGCTTCCTCATTGTATTCCCTTCCTTATGGATACTCTAGAGGATTACCCACTTCTTCATCTTCCACTTCTAATATGGTGCTTTGATTGTTCTCTTAGATAGGTAGGTACCTACTATTCTCCTTGGTAATTTGGGTTCTCAGTACCTAGATCCAGTAATATTTCATATATCCATGGTGCGAGTTCAACTTCTTCATCTTCATCATTTCCTCTATCAAATATTGGACCATCTCTTGAGGTAGGGTGTTCTAATTTATTATTGAAACCCAATCCTTTTTTGTCCTTAGTGTCCATAAATTCCATATAGATCATCTCAATGAGTCCTTTGTATTTATCTCCTAAAGGTCCCTTCCCTTTGTATCTCATTATTTTGAGAAGATCATAACCTTTTCCAATATTTTTGGGAGATACCTCAACATGTTTTACTTCATTTTCTCATTTTTACCCTTTATAGAGTCACGCTAAGACTACTTTTTCCTCATTTTCTTCCTCTTGAGAGGTTGTGGCTCTAACCATACCATTTGGTTCATGAATAAATTTTTATTTTGAGGTGAAAGGTTCAAATGATGAGGAGGATCTTCCATATGATCTTGGAGATACAAGAATGTTAGCCAATGATGGCATTGTATCCAATTTGTATGCCCTCGTGCTAGTTTCTTCAAGTTTTAAGGTTTTTCCAAATCTTTGCATCACCACGTCTTTAGAGGTTTATGTTGGAAAATATTTTGTCCCAGACCTTCCTTATTGTGAGGAACCATACTATTTGCCTTGATGTTTTTACGTGTGTAGCTTCAATATGAAGGAATTGTTACTTCTAACCCATTCTATGGGAATTTCATACATTGGTGGTAAGTAGATGGAACCACTTGCATTTAATGTATCTAGGGTATCCCTAGTAAGATTTTATAGGCCAATGGTAGATCAAGAACTTGATAAATCATATCTTGTTCTATTGGTCCTATTCTTTTTGGTAAAAAAACTAGTCCTTTAGATTACCTTTCCACTTTATCATAGGCCTTGATGGTTATATTTCTCTTTGAATCAATTATGTGTTTTGAAAGTTCCAATGATTTGACCAGAGTGAGAGTGCATATATTCAAACATGCACCTCCATCTATCAATAAATGTTTTATATGATGTTTATGGATGTGTAAGGGCTGATTATGTGGATGAGTCAAGGATTTATCATCCTCTTCTAAAAAAGAGAGGTACTGTGGAGTTGATATGTGATTAAATATTGCCTGGAATTTATCTATAGTTATGTCCTTTGGAACATTAGCTATATGTAGGGCCTCTTAAATAACTGCGCTATACACTGAAGATATTTTTAATAACTAAAATATAGAAATTTGAGATGAGGTTCTTTGCAATTGGTCCACCAAGTTGTAGTTAGCGGATGGTTTGGGAACCATTTGTCTTGATGTTTCTGGTTTTGGAATTGTGACAACATGTTGTTTGGATGATGTTTCCTATTTGGATGAGGAATTCACCCCCTTAATTATGATATGTGCTTGGTTTTGTGTGACAAAATTTGAGTGTGCTGACTTTTCCTTGACACCTTTGATAGTGATCACATTGATTGATTCACTTTTTATGTCCAACATGTTGATCACATTATCATTGTGAGAATAGGTGTAGTTAACTTCATTTCCTTTTGATTTAGAGGCTTCTCCTTTTTCATATTTGGGAAATGGTTTATTAAAGGCCTTGTGATCTTCATTGGATGTGTGCCCTTCTACTTTGATCTTGTCTCCATCAATGAGATCTTGTATGACATGCTTGATTTTGACATAGTCATTGGTCTTGTGTCCTTTATTTTTGTGGAAACCACAATAGGCATTTTTCATTCCACCATATTGGTTTTACTTCTGGTTCCCATGGTTTTTACTTTGATAAAGTAATGAATTTTTTATCCAAGAGAGTCTTCAAAACCTTCTCAAGAGATTCTCCCAATGGCATAAATTTCCTCTTAGGCCTAGACACCCATGTCTTATTCTTGTTGTCATTTCAGGTATTAAGTTATTTATGAAGATCTCCATCTTTTCTAATTCAGGTATTGGTTGAGAGTACCTTGCAAATATCTTCCTCCATCATTTCAAGAAGTGTGTGAAGGATTCACCTATTCATTGTTTAGTATTATAAAGATCCATCATGGTAACATTGTGTTGTATGTTATAGGAGTGGTGTTGGAAAAATATCTAAATCAATTCTTCAAACGTTTGAATACTAGGTGTGAGTTTAGAAAACCATTCCATGACTTGTCCTCCTAAACTTGTTGGAAATAGTCTTATCAAGTACATTGGTTGATGCGTAAATTCTATACTCAAAGCGCAAAATTCTCTCACATGATTGTGAGGATCTATTTCTCCCATGTATTTGTGATACTTTGGTCTTGTCATGTTTGGTGGAAAAGGCACGATTTTCAATTTTTTATTGAATGGGAATGGACATATGTGTTCCAATGAGTACTTCTTTGTGAATCTATTCTTCTCTTTTTAAAGTGTTGTGAGCTTCATTTCCATTTGATATAACTATTTAGAGAGAATTTATATGGGTGTTTGTACCTCTTCAGCTTTCAATCATTTGACATCATAATATTTAGGAAGCTTGACTCCAAGAGAAGCTAGGTGGAGAAAATAATTTTCCTTGTCTTCTTCAATGATTTTCTCTAAGGTTTTTTGAAACTTTTGAGTTTGTTTGAGTTTATTGTATTATTCTTTTGATACTTCCTCCTCACTATCCAAGTCAACCAAAGGACGATCATAATTTATTTCTTCTCTACTTTCTCTTTCATCCTGATTGTCATATTGATCATATTAATCAAAGGCAGAACTCCATTCTTGATTAGCTACATCCATTTTGGGTGAGTCTTGATCAAAGAGAGGGTTTGTTTAAGATGTCTCTCCTTGTTTAAATTTGAGAAATCTTAGAGGTCTCTCTAAATCGTTAGCTAGATATTGATTACTTCTTGTGTTAACCATGAAAGAAGGATATCAATCTTGTCAAAAGTGTTCCAATAGTGCCAAAAGGATTTTGGAATTGTCCAAATGCATTTTTTCAAGGTTTGGTGAATGTGATTTTGGTATTTCAAACTGATTAATTACAACTTCAAAGGGTTAGAATGTCTGATAGTAAGTTGGGAGTCAAGAAGAATTGTTTAGTAAAGTGACAACACAATTTGGGATCAATTACGATAACCCTAAAGAACATGCAAGGTAAACTTCCAATTTGACAGAGAAACAACGTTAGGTGAACCAACAAGAACAATAGGTTCTAACTGACAAGAAAAAAGGGTACCTACAAATGCAAAGTTTATGATTCTGACACATGTCCATGTGTTCTCTATCCTAGATTTGACTTACTAGATGTGATCTTGGTTTTATTGAATGTGATATTTTCTTCCTAAATGTGATCCTATTCACCAAATGCGAGACAATATTTACCATATGTGATTATTTTTACGGGATGTGGTTCTATTTTTACTAAATGCAATCTAGGATTCCTAAAGAAACCTTCTCATGGAATTTTTAATTTTTCCACTTTGTTTGGAAAATTGTGAAAATTTGTTCAATTTCAGGGTTTTTTTGACGAATTCTAGAGTGTTTGAGGTAGTGAAAATGTCTGAGTGTCAAAATAGTGATTTATTTGAGCTAATTTATCTTTTCATTACAGTTTTGACACATCAAGCATATTTATTTAAGATCCAAACACACCTATTCCTATACCAATGGTGTATCATAAAAATATTTTCTCATAGACTTAGGTACACACTCAAATGCCAATTAGGATATGACCATCATCAAGCACACAATAGCTCCAGTCATGATGTCATATTATCTGACTCCAAACGCAAGTGAGGACACAAAATGATGAGTAACTTGGGGAGGTTGCTATCCTCCTTGCACAAATATTATCATCTTTAGGGGGTGAATTAGGTGGTTACTACCATAAAGTGTCTTATTTGAGCATCCATACATAATCATCCCCCATAGAATTGCACAAGGAAAAATTAAGGCGTATAACCCTATAAGTACCTAGATGAGTGTAGTCTTGCAAACAAGATTCAAGAAGCTCCACTCAACACAACATCCAAGCATGTCCAAGGAATGGTAGTCGAAATTCCAAGGACAAAATTGATTACATCTTATGATATTTTACCCTCAAGGAAGCATTTTGATTATAGTGAGATGGAAGGGCTGACATTCACATGTCCTCACTTGGGTCATTCCCAGGAGTTTTTCCCTCAAATAGAAGGCCCTCTAAATTTCAAAGAAGTAAAGAAGATTGGTAACTTAGGAGTCTAGAATTTTGATTCTTCACAAGGAAGAAGAGAATACTCTCCTATCCATGTCATTTTCTCCTATCAAGCACATAATACAAAGTTCCTTCCCTTGAATTATGAAATTTAATCACTTAATCCCCCATATTGAGTTTCTAATTTTCCACTTGGGAAAAGAGCATAATCCTCTAGTTGGATTAAGAACTAAATTTGAATCTAAAATTTAGGTTCCTAGAAAGGAAATTAACCAAGCACTTTTGAGAAATTGAGTTCATTTTCCAAAATTTCTTATCAAAACTTAACTTTATTTTTGAGGTTCTAATTTTCCATTAAGGAAAAGAGAATACTTCTCTAATCAAATTATGAAATGGAAAGAAATTGCATTAAGTTCCTAGAATTACAAAAAGATAATGTTTAGTTGAAATTTTTGCAAGGCAACCTACAAAACCGCTTGTTAGTAGTTTTTATTATTTTTTCTCTATTTATTTGGCCAAGGAAATCTTTGACAACATCTTGCAAGAGCTTAGTTAGACTGCTAAATAATCATATCCATCCAAAAACACACAAGCTAGCTAATTAGTTGAACAAATCAATCAATTACGCAAATAAGCTAACCAGATGTGACTCTAGATTTTACCAAATGTGACCCTCTTTCCCAAATGTGATTAAGGTATTACCACATGTGAGTAAGGATTCAAAATGTGATCATGTATCCTAAATGTGATCCTATTTTCCCTGAAAGTGAGCCTCTCTAGATGTGATGTAGAATTTATAGGATGCAATCCTTAAATTACCAAATATTATCTCCTGCACAAGATGCGATCCTTCTTTCCAAATGCAAATCTGCACCAAAAACAAAATATAAAAGTCAATTAATTAGCCCAAAATAGTCAAAAATCTATGGCTTGGCCCCATAGTGGGTGCCAAAAATGTGTGTGTGATTATTGTACATGCAAAGCCAAACACAACACTCCAATATGTCATTATATTAATGGTTAAAAGCATAAAATTCAATCAAAAAGCTCAAAGAAATCAACATATTGCTTCCTATCTAGAAAGACTGTGATCTAAATCATAAATTTTCCCTTAGATTATGGATTATATAAGTGACAATTCAATCCTAGAATGGAAGATTCAAATGTAGAATAAAGCTAGTTAGTATGCATTTCAATCCTAATACATGATTCATTTATTCTTTAAAGCATAATTGAAGTGTTCTATAATTAGTTCTCAAAACATGAAATCAATTTGACAGCATAAGTTTGAAATTAGAATTCTAAAAATTGGGACCCTTTGAGCTCAAAAATAGTCCTTTTATGGAAGAAAATGAGAAATGGGGGGTTGAGATCAATCCATGAGGAGAGGTGAGGATTGAAACTTAGTTGATCCATATGAGTGATCCATGTGAGTGAACTCTCATTGGTCCATGGATTGACTTTCAATATGCAAGTGATGAGTTTTTATTTGAGACTATTTATTAATTCCCTTTTAATTAATTACTTTAGCCAAGTATTTTAATGGGATTGATTTAATTAAATAGGAAAATGTAATTAATGTGAGGTAGTGATAAAATCACTTTGACTTTAGGAATTTTTTTTTTTTGATGAATTATGGTAATAATCAGATAGTTGAATTGACATAGTTGAGGGTTTGATCACATTTAGGGAAAATAGGGTCCCTGGTTAGGTTAGACCAATTTAGAGTGGTTACAACAATTGTAGGAAAAGCTTTGATAGCCCCTTCATTTATGGATTATGGTTGTTAAATGTCTTTTTCTTTTATGACATCTCCTCCATTTGTAGCCCCTAAAGAGGCTTATTAAGATGAAACTGTCCGAAAAGAAGATGTTAAGGAAGTTCTAAAGGAAGAGCCCACTAAGGTTGATCATTCAAATGAAGGTCCGTCAAAGGAAGAGAAATATGAATCGATAAACATTGAATCCACTCAATCTCCTTCTACTTATTTTGTTACTATCTACACCTATTGAGGAGATGATTGAGGATATTTAGACTTCACTGACTCATGTGTCAAGGGCTACAAAGTTAATTTGACCAATATAAAGAACCCAAATATCCCCTTTTCTTGACTAAAAAGAATGATTATGCATCTATTAAGCTAGGTGATTTATTTCCCATTGATTATATATTCTACTACACCAATCGATGAGTTTAGAATAACTTCACTCAATCTATGGATGAGGGTATGAAATTGTTTCTAGATGTGGGTATGATAGGAGAGGTTGTGGTCCTGACCAAGAAGGAACAAGGGTCCCCTTAGAACTAGAACTCTAGAATCATAGTAGAGGAATGAGGTACCATCATGCCTCCCATAAGAAGAATCCTTGGTTGATTTTGAATGTGATTCATACTGAACCTCTACCTCTTGCATTGGTTCATCCATAACTCATAGATACTTCTCTTACATCTCATTTAGTTCCTCTAGATGTTTTCTCCTTTGAAAGGGATCTTAAAGAATTCTTAGGTGTATATGAAGGGTTGCCTTTGTATCATAATAAGAGAATTTCGTTATCACTTGGAAAGCCAAATGTATTTTGGGGAAACTATTGAAAATGTGGGTGACTAAGTTTCCCCTTCTTATATTCATTTGGATCCTCATATTGAGTATTGTAGAATCCTTATAAAAGGTGACACTATTGATATCCCTATGGATCCAAATCATTTCAAAAGGAAAGTCAAGATTGAGAAGTACCTCTCCTTAGATGAGATTAAGTCACACATCGATCTCCTACACCAATATTCTGATGCCTTTTCTTTGGAATATGAGGATATGCAAGGAATCAATGATTCTATGGTGATTCACAACATAGTGCTAGCACCCAATGCTAAGCTAGTGAACCAAAATATTTGAAAGATGAATCCAAGGATCTCTTTTATGGTCAAAACTGAGATAGAAAAGATCCTTAAGGATGGATTTAACTGTCCCATTGACTATTCTCCTTGGATATCAAATATTGTCCCCATCAGTAATCTTGATAGTGTATTCAAATATGCATCAAATTTCAAGATCGAAACAAGGCATATTTGAAAGATAAATTTTTATTACCTAATATTGATATGATTTTGGATTCTATAGTAGGCCATACACTTTTATCTTTCATGGATTATGAACTGCCTCACAATAGGTGCTTAGTAATCATGCCCAAAGTCTCTCTTAGGAATAGTTTATTCAATATAAGGATTACTTCTCCCACCATGAGGTGCATTTAGTTTGTTAACCAAGGACATATACTTGAAATGGTACGATACTATATGTGCACTAAGTCCCTTAAAGAGTCATTCTACCTATGCTGCAGGAAGGTAAAATGCATGAAAGGAATCTACGTTAGAGCTATAGGAAAGGAAACACACTTACTCCTTACTTAAATAAATGCTACAAATTTTAAACTCTACTTAAGTCTATTCTTTCAACTGAGAGAATTCACTATAACTATCCTTGCAGGTGTTGCAGGAACTTTCACAAAGTACAATGTTGCAAAAAGAAAATGTAAACTTTTACCTAGAATGATGGAAATGATAAAAGTAAATGTACTCTACTCTATTCTGATCCACCTCCCAAGCTCCCCCCTTGGTCGGCTTCTGCTAATCTACTAACACATAAGGTAAACCAAGAATCACTTTGTTATATTTCAAGAACTAATTACATAATAATGATACATAAAACTGGAAAATGAACTTGTTGTGCAAGATGCAACAAACAATGTATTCCCCAAAACTTCTGAACTTACAAACTAACAGTCAAATCCCTATAAATAGAGGATCACAAATTTATTCTAAAACAAAAAAGAAAAGATCTTACTAAAATCATGCAGAGAAGAAAAGGGAAAAGTAACAGCCCACGACATATGCAATGATGTATGGGCAACCAAGTCAACACAATGATGAGCGTAGAGGGAATATAGAAATGATATATTCCTGCATTTCTGGAACAATGGCTCCTCATTTGTAGTACTCGTGTCTTCTAGTGCCATGATGGTTATTGGTCATAGCTAGAATTCAACGTCCTCTTTTAAATACTGTCGACCACTCTCAAGTTGCTCCTACATCCTAGCAGGTTAGTTATCATGCAGAAATATTCATACAAGTAAACTTAATCAAATTGATCCAAATATTAGAACATAGATTCTGATTGTTATATGAAATACTGCAATATCTATATAATATTGGAAAAATATGACATAACTATCTACCCATATTTTTGACGGTTCTAACTGTACTTTAACACAAGTTCAACTAATTATAAGTCCACAAATGTTTTGGTAACACTTAAAAATAGAGTCTTAAGATAAATATAATAGAGATAGTAAATGGTCTCATTATCTGTCCCCTGGTAAGTTGAATTCTTGTTCTAAAGCATTGCACCTTCTAGTAGTTACTCAGAAATCACCAACGTCTATCCCTCCTTGCCTTTGGCTCTTGAAAGTGTAATAGAATCCCCTTGTCTTCTCCTAGACATCCACTCTGTGATCCTCCTATAGGTGGTCAAACCTTTCAACATTGATGTCATACAAGGGCCAAAGGAGGATGGGTGGCTACATGGTTAATAGAAACCAGAGTTCTTGTCTAATTTGTCTACCTAACTGCATGTATTTTGGTGCTCTGTGAATGGTTGCTTGGAGATTGATAGGGATGTGTGGTTCTGATTTATTAAATTCTTTGAGTAATCTACTTCACCTACTTTTGTCACTAGTCAGGGCTCTTTGAAAGACAAAGTAAGACATGTCATCATACTCTGCATAGACCTTTGTTTTGATCCCAACTCTTATCCCTTGTTTCCTCTTGACTTTTCCATAGGTCAGATTGAGCCAATCTCTAAGGAGTACATCTAGTTTGCTTCTCTCTGCCCTTAATGGTGATGGTTCTATTTTCTCGCATTCCCTATAATTTTCTAGTTTTCTATCATAATTTTCCTCATTGTGCATCCAAGACATTAATGCCCTTAGGTTTACATCCCCTATGTAAAGTAGAGGGTTCCACTCAGTTTCTGCTAGAATAATGAAGTTACGTATATACAGTTCACAAAGTAAGTTTTGCTGCCATGAGGGAAGGGTCTGGTATAGGCCATAAAATTCTTGAGCTATTTTAAAATCAGAGTCTATGTCTCTGATGGTCATCATTAATTGGAATAAGAGGAACTATTCTTTCAAGTAGATGGCATAAACCCTGGGTGATGGCCTACAAGTAATTATTTGATCATCCAACTTAAGGACATGATCCATCTTTTTTTTTTTGTCTTGCCAATTGCTCTTTTAACTCTACAATCTCCCCCCTTGCTCTGTTATTACCTTCTTCATTTTATTTTTCTCTTCTCCCCATAAGGTTGTTGTAAAAAAATACTTATTATGTAATCCAAAGAGAAGCGTCTACAAGGTGATTGGGCCACAATCTTCTTCCTGGTTATTTTGCCTCCTCTGTTCCTTCCATGATTTTTCTAAGAAACTTGTTAACTAGGTTCTTTTATAGGGAACTAGGGCAGTTTCTAAGTAGGCTGACTGATGGGTTATTGATGCATCCCTCTCATTGTTGTTTGAGATATCTTGATGAATTTCTTGGGGGCTATTTTGGAATACATCAGGTTCAACTTCACATGTCTCTTTTGGATTTTGAGAAATGTCTTGAATTTTAGATTGATTTCGGGAATCATCTAGAATAATTTGTACATGAGGCTCTTCATCAGATTGCTTGGGGGAAATGAATGGGCTTTCTGAGGGTACTCTAGGGAGTTTTCCTCTCATTATAGGTCTTCTTCACATAGGGGTTTCTTCAATATCCATAGCATTTTTCTTAATAACCTTCTTCAGTTTCTCTGCTACAGGAGTAACTGCTACAAGAACTAGCTTCCTTTTCTTCCCCTTTGAGGCTATAGGGCTTTATGGCTTGGCTGTAGGAATGGAAGTTTTTCCCTCTAATTTTCATTTTCATTTTTTTTGGGTAGAAGTAGGTACATTTCTCACATGAGAAGGTAAAGGAATACTTTCTTGCAGATTTTCATTTTTTGTCCCTTGGGTGTCTTTCTCAATAGTTGGGCCAATGGGTATTGCACCATCATGGCTAAATTGCACATTAGGGTCGACCTAAGGTTGTAGGGTTTTATGCTAGACAAATATGAGCATGCCAAAGGAGAGATTTCCCTAAGATATTTCTCTATTATGAATTTGATTAGGGCATGGTGGGTGACAAAATTGACATTTCCTTTCTGGCTTTCCTCAGCACTGATGCATAACATATTGTACAAGAAATTGGGAACATTGATTGGAAGATTTTTCCTTACGTAACTAAATAATTTAAAGTGATGTGCATTAAAATTATAAAATATTCCTTCACAGGTAAAATAATCGATAATATGCATGGCTAACTCATTATATGGCAGAGGGATAAACATTATTTTGCACCCTTGCTTGGTAATCTCCAGAGGAGGGTCACTTGGTAGGGTAAACTAGGCCCTAGCTGATTTGGCATCATGCACATTGGGGTAGTTCTCCCCAACCATTGGTAACCTAGTAACTTCTTCTATCTATTCTTCTAAGGTGACCACTGTCAATCCCCATATAGTTGCTTGCCCTTCCTCAAATGTATTTGCAAATTTAGCTGCTGCATCTTTATCAAACTCTGTTAACTTCAAGAAATGTCCTAACCATCCACATGCATTAAACCTCCTTACTTATTCAACATATAAAATTAAAACACCATGTACTACCATCTCATGTCTCTACAACTGCCCTCCCATCTATGCTTGCTTATTTTTTCAATTTGTCTGCTATGTAGTCGATAAATGCCTTATTCCTTCTTGAGTTTCAGACTACTCATTTTAAAACTATGGGCTTTCTTCTGAATTCCTCTATTTTTCTTAACATGAACAATAGTGATGTGTTTTAACAAGAGAAATTATAGCTCTTACTATGGGTTGCCAAATAATTTAATTGTAGGTTACATCAAGTCTGACAATCAAGGATAATTTGGGAATAATGGTACAATAGTTATGCGATATAGCGACGGGATTTTAATGAGACAAGGGCAAAGTACAGATTTGAGGTGTTGTTAAATATTTTATGAGTAAATAGAAATAAAATTTTAGGAATTAATACTTCCCTGCCCCCTACGAAACATTGACAAGTGTACTCACTTGGCATACTTGGCACGAGTTATGGAACTAGCTTAATGTCGTAATGATATATTTATTGCAGTACTAGATATAATCATCAAAATGTATGCGGTAAAAATGGAAATTTTTTGAAAATCTTATACCTATCATTCGATCATTGCACATGCCAGAAAAAGGTTGTGAGAGTGGAATGATAGTGGAAAAGGCTTGTGTCACCGTACTTAGCTCATATTTGAAGAAAAGAAAGGAAAATGGTGATAATGTGGAAGGTGGGTGGGTGGAAGATAAAGAAATGAGATGAGTTGGAAGGAAGAATTTAGAAAGTGAGTGGAGAAATGAACTTCATGTAAACACGAAGCTTTTATTATGGACATGCTTGAAGTAATTCTATTGAAGAGATGCAGGAAGAAGATTTGCACCCTATGTTGCAGGAAGTGTTACCTATTTCTCTTTTTAAACTTGTCGAAATTGCTACAGGAAGTCTTCTTTTGTTTGAGGCTGGTGATACAAATTTAGCAGATGTCCATTGACTAATAGCTTGAAGTGTATTAGGTCAATTGTGGTCAACTAGATGGCTCCATTGGTGAAGACATGGTTTATTTCATATGGCCCCAGCCATCTTGTCTACAACTTTCCTGGTATTTCTTTGAATCTAGAATCATACAGTAATGCCCAATTGCCAACTTGAAAATGTTTGTGTGTGCTAAAATGTTGAAACACTTCTATGAATCATTCCATCCAAGGTTTCTCAAGAATGAGGCCTCAAATATTGATCCATAGATCTCTAGTCATGGAGTGCAAAGGTTTAAAATGGAGGCCCTCAGATTGACCTAGTTAGTGCCTATGAAAGTACACCATGAAATGAGAGATTCAATGCATGAAAATGAGATCTACTCTATATGATAACAATGCATGAAAAGAAATTAATCTAGATGATAACAATGCATGATTATTCTATGAAAAGAAATACAAATGCAAGTTTAATCTATGAAAATAAACATGAATCTAATCTACATGAATAGCCATGAATGCAAGAAGAAGAAGACACGAAGAGAGAAGTTGCAATATCCAAGTTTGAGTGCTCAAATACTCCTCCAAAATTCCTCTCCAAACCTGCTGCATAACAATACAAAAAATTCTATATCTAAATGAGAATGAGAGATTTCATTATATAGGAAAGTGAACGGTTGACATTAAGAGGCAAAAAGAATTGACCAATGGTTGAGATTAAGAGGCAAAAACCCACCACTTAGGAAGATGTGATGAAAATGGGATTTTTATTAATTTTTTATTTAATTTATTTCCTTTTTATCAAAAGAAGATCTTTAAGTGGGGATTTTTACTTATTTAATTAAAAGAGGGGTTTTCTTTCAATTAAATAAATTAGAATAATTTTATTTAATTAAATGGGGGAAATTGAATTTAATTAAATAAGAGGAATTTAATTAAAAGGGAGATTAAATCTTTTAATTAAATAAAAATGATCAAACCTTAGGAAATATTGAAATAATTGAATAATTGAATTAATTACAATTTGATCAAGGAAATTGATTTGAATTGAAAATATTGCAAAGCATTGATTCAAAAAATTGATAAAATGATAAAATGATAAAATGGGGCCCAAAGTCTAGGCGACCATATTAGGGTGCATACATTTGCCCCTCTTTGACTAATGTGTGATCATTCTGGGAACACATGTAGTCAAAGAATGTAGTTGAAGTGTGAGATCATTTTGGGATCACAAAACAACACAGATGTATGATAATTATGGGAACACATCAGGAAAAAATAAGTAGATTGAAAAAGAGACAAGGTCAACACCATTGTGTATAAGTAATTGACATGTCAAGGATAAGAATCTCAAGCAAGACTGATATAATTGATAAAGATAAATCAAAGATTTAAGTTTGATAGGTACTACCCCCTCGTGATCTAAATTGAAATGAGATAGAGGAGAAGCAACAAATTGATAAATTTGATCAAATCAAACTAAAGATAAGTTTCTTGATATAAGATGAAAGATATAAGGATCACAGAACCAAGGTAGATCATCAAGCATAAAAGATTATGCCCCAAGGTTGAAGAAGAAGAAGTGGGGTGAAAGTGAATGAAAGCTAGAAGTTTGGAAGAGGTGGAAAGAAATGGAGAGAAGAAAGAGAATGCCCAAAAATCAATCAACTGTTTAAGATAGAAAATTTAGATTGAGATCATGAAACAAGATAAGGAAATGAAGATCAGAATGTGATCACAGTTGATTAAAATTCCACCAGAAAGATGAAGGAAACCTTCTCAAACTCATAATGCAGCCTAAAAATGCAAACTAACATGAGGTCTAACAATGCAAGCTACATGAAAATGCAAAGGTGTACTTTCAATAGAGAAATTGTAACATAGGATCTTGTGTTCATCATTCATTAGAGAATGTCAAGGAACTTATTTTCATCATTGGGCCATTATTAACATACATCGGAAAATCACACAATCATCACTAGTCACAGGCACAACTATGAAGATATGAAAGTGATTTATATCGGATTGGAATGTGGAAAGATTCTAACATAAGCATCAAAGACATAAAGGTCAAGATGACTGTGATGTTAGCTTACCCAATTTAATATAGCAAAACCATGCTCGCATCAAGGCATAGAGGCTAGGATGACCAGTAGAACGGTTGTGCAAAAATAGTTAAGCATAAAGCAGGAAGCAAATAAAAACATGCCCCATGCCCCATGCCCCAAGTCCTCTAGCTATGCATCATGGAGAGACTTATTAGATAAGGACACTCAATGAAAATCAATAACAGTCAACACACAAAGAAAAGATCATGACACAGCTCAAGCATTTAAGTGTTGCATTTAAATTTAAGTGTGTTAACTCATACTAAGTTCCGAGGATAAGGATTGAATGCTTGCAAGAAGGTAAGATCACATGGAAAAATTGGGAAGACCAAACCGATAAGTGTTGAAAAACACTCGATGCCAGGGATTGTATTGAAAAATATAGTTGGGGTGGTATTGGAAAACACCATTTGTGAGGTGTCCTAAAGACTAACGCATCTAAGAGACCAAAGCTAACATAGTTATGCCCCCTAGACAAAGACAAAGACCAATTCTAGACCAAGGAAACAAGGACAAGGCATGATGGAGAAAGGCTAAGTGTTGAGAACACATGCTAAGAAACAGGGGTGCAAAGGCCTCAAGTAGCACCCGTTTCCAGGTTTTCACCACTTGGATTTTATCACAATTTTTTTTCCTTTCATTTTTTTTCTTTTTTTTCTTCTTTTTTTTTCAGCACTTTTTATAATTTTTTTGAATTTTTTCTACCAAGGCGCCTATTTCTAGGTTTTCACCGAGACACTTTTTCTATTTTTTTGAATTTTTTAAATTTTTAATTTTTTTTTGTATTTTTTGGAATATATAACTTTTTTAAAGATACATCAAAGCACCTATTGCTAGGTTTTCACTAAGATGATCATTTTTTTAGGACATTTTCTGATTTTTAGCTTTTTTGACAATATATCATTTTTTTGAATTTTTTAGGATCAATAAATATGTGCAAAAGGATGCCCCCAGACAGAATAGGCATCAAACTCCCAAGAAAGATCACGTCGCGCAATCCCAATGTTTTAGCAAGGTGGAGGACAAGAGGGATTAGCAGGCTGGTGGAAGAGATGGAAGATAGGATAATGAAGGAAAATGAAGGGAAAAAATCCTCAAAGGAAAACTCCTCAAGAGTACCCAAGCTAGGGAAAAAGAAACATCATGTAACACACATTTGGACAAGAATGAAAGGCCATCATAGGATAAGTCACAAAATAATAATGCAAGAGAAGGAAAGGATGCAGTCCAAAGGAGTAGACATGTCAAGAGGCTTCATAGCACCGTGTTTTACTCTTTCTTTCTTTTTTTATTAGATCAAGACAGGTGAAAATGAATGGAGGAAGATAGATATGAAGGCTAAACATGAAAGGAATGAAAGAAAGATCATCATAAGATAGCTCATAGGATAGCCCAAATGTTTGTGTATAGATCAACATTGTCAAGATCAAAGAGAAAATACAGAATGGATGAAAGATGTAGAAGAACTATGCATGATGCCTGATTGCTAGGTTTTCATCATGGTACTTATCCAAGGTGCCACAAGGGAGTGGTTTTCACCATAGGACAAAATTATTTCTCTTTAAATTTTTTTCTCTTTTTTTTTCTTATATATATATATATATATATATATATACTTTTATTTTTTTATTTGTTTTGGAAGAAGGCAAGCTTTTTAGATAATGATCCTTGAAAGGATAAACCATGATATGCTAAGGATCCAAAATAATATGCTCAAAGATGCCAATAGGGAAAGGAAGATGAAAGAGGAAAATGGAGGATAAGATTTTATGCAAAGCGAGTGAGGTTGGAAGATAGGAGGAATAGGCAAATGAGGAAAAATAGTAGAAGGTAGAGGGATAGTGAATGGAATAATTGTGAAAGGGTAGATGGAAAGGAAGGCAATATCAACATTAATACACACCTTGAAGGGTGGCAAGAGGACAAAGGAAATGTGAATGAAGGAATGTGTGAAGGAATATGGTGAATGGATAACAGAGGTTGCGGTTTAGGCGCATGCAATGAAAGAATGTTTTTGGAAGAAGATGAAGTGGAAGCCTTTGGAAGCTTTAATGTCAACTTCACTTTTTGGTCAACATGAGACTCTTTCAAGAGAGACTTTGGAATCCATATAGTCGTAGGCTTTTCATTTCTTTTTGATGATTTAGAGAGAATATCTTCAATGATGGATTTTGGAACCCATTCTTGTCTTGTAGTTTTCTTCTTAGATATCTATTTTGACTTTATGCCCCCATGTCAATTAGAGGAGACATGGTGGTCTTCTATTTTAGATGGATTCTTGTATTGCTTCTTTTTCTTGTATTGAACATTCAAGTTTCTTCCAAAAGACTTGGGACTTGTGGAGGAAGAAAAAAAATATGAATAGTTTAGATGGGTGGATGGATGAAAAGGATTCAAGGGTATGCATCTATGTTGAGATTGAGGAAAGATAGGAGATGGAGGGACGTAAGGACCCAAGATGGATGATGAATTAGGAGAGTTAGGAGGGGAAAGTGAAGGGACATAAGGACCCAAGATGGAAGGAAAATGTGAAGCCCTTAGTATTGGTGGGGGAGGTCCAAGGATGGACGTGGAAGATGAAAAAGGATAATAAATAAGTTCATCGGAATGTATATGACAACCAAGGATATCAACATCTTTAGAGTGAGCATTAGGATTTTCAATAGGATTGTGAACATCTTGAATAGGAGCACCTTCGTTGATAGGATTTTTTGAAGCTTGGAAAGACATATGAAGAGTAGAAATTTGAAGTGAGCATGGAGTGGTAGAAAAAGAAGATGGAAGACTTTGATCTTGACAAGGATCTTTGGATAGCATAAGCGCATAAGTTTTCTCTTGATTTTCAATAGGGTCAATATTGAAAGTAACAACACCATTTTTAATAACCTTAATGGAAGTATCATCTTTGGAAAGTGCAAGTGTGATAAGGTTATTTTGATTGTCAATAAGCTCAACGGTGTAAGTAGTAACTTGATCTTTCTTAGGAGAAGACTTAAGACATGGTGGAATCAATGAGGAAGGGCATAAGGGATCAAAAGAACCATGAGATGAATATAGCCATTGTGAAAAGGATTGGATGACATTGAGGTTTCTTGATCTTTCTTTATATTCTTTTCTTTATCATTTTTAGAGTCCTCTTGAGATGGATCTACTTGTAAGGACAAGGAAGCATGTTGGAATTGTATGGGAGACTTGGGAAGGACAAGGAAGAAAAAAGTTTTAATATGTGAATCGTGCCACTTTTTCCTTTTTTTCTGGAATATTTCAATGCGCTCTAGGGCATATTTTCACATTTCATCCAAGGAATTGAGATGTAGCAACTCAAATAGAATGAACCCTATGGTGGTTTTCCAGGTTTTTTTATATACCCATATGGCTTCTGATAATCTATTGCTGCAATCTCAGCGGTGCAAATGAACTATTTTTGTTAAGATGGCTTCAATTTCCTGATTTGTAACTTCAGCCTGTCCATTGGCCTAAGGATGATAGGGGCTTGACTTTCGATGTCTAACATTATATTTCTTCATGAGCTCTGTTATCAGATTGGAAGTGAATTGAGTGCCTTGATCACTAACAAGCTCTCTTGGTACTCCATATCTGGTGAAAATTTCATCATACAAAAATTTTGCAACCTTATGATCCCAAGCATGCTTCATGGCTTTTACTTTGACTCACTTGGTCAGATAATCAATGCACACCAGGATGTAAGACTTTCCATTGGATCGACGGTCTATTGGACCAATGAATTCCATGCCCCATTTGTTAAATGTTGTTACGACCACATGTGGATTGAGGAGAATTTCATCTGATCTTGTTGGTCAGCCCATTCTTTGACATTTATCACATTTCCATGTGTAGCTGGCTACATCCTTGTGAAGTGTAAGTGAGTAATATCCAGTTGTTAAAATCTTCTAGGCTGTCCTTTTTGCTGCAAAGTGGCCCCCACATGGCTCATTATGACATGCATGGAGAATATCATATGTCTCATCTTCTTGTACACATCTCCACATTACTTGGTCAGGTCTAGTGTAAAATAGTATGTTATCAATCCAAGACAAATGGAAGCTTTTCTCTACAAGAAGTCTCCTATCATTATAAGAAAAATGTGTTGACATTTTGTTAGCTGTAAGATAATTAGCTATATCAGCATACCATAGATTTTGGACAACAATATGAAATAAATGCTCATCCAGAAATGCATCATCTATCAGACTATTTTCTTCTTCAGCATGGTGGATTTTGGATAGATAATCAGCTACCACATTTTCCTTCTCAGGCTTGTCAATGATGATAATGTCAAATTCCTCCAAAAGAAGAAGCCATCTTATTAACCTGCCTATGATGGTAGGTTTGTTCATGAGATACTTAATTGTTGCATGGTCAATATGAACAAAGATGGGATAACCAGTTATATAATGGCATAATTTGTTCAGAGAATAAACTACTACTAATAATTCTTTTTTAGTCACTGTATAGTTTAACTCTGGTCCATGGAGGCTCTTGCTAATGTAGTAAATTGCATTCTCAAGTTTACTAGACTTTTGTCCTAGGACATCACCTATTGCATAGTCGGAAGTATTTGTATGTATGTTAAATGGAAAAGTCCAGTCAGGGCCCTTAATTATAGGTGCAGTTGTCAAAAGTGACTTAAGCTATAGTAAGGATTCATCATAGTCCTTTGTCCAAACAAATTCGGCCTCTTTGGTAAGAAAAGTATATATAGGACTAGCTATTTGACTAAAATCTTGGATAAACCTCCTATAGTAGACAACATTTCCTAAGAAATATCTAACATCCTTTTTCTTTGTAGGGATAGGTAGTGTGAGAATTACCTCTATTTTTGCAGGGTCTACCTGGATTCTAGCTTTGGAGAAAAAATGTCCTAGTACTATGCCTTCCTGCATTATCATGAAGCATTTCTCACTGTTGAGAGACAAGTTGTGTTCTTAACATTGGATTAGTACTCTTTCCAAATTCTTCAAGGCTTCCTCGAAGGTGATACCAAATGTAGTGAATTCATCCATGTATATTTCCATACAATCATGTGATATGTTAGCAAAAATGTTGATTACAGCTCTCTGGAAAGTAGCTGGTGCATTGCATAGGCCAAATGGTAATACAGAATAAGAATATGTGCCCCAAGGGCATGTGAATGTGGTCTTCTCCTGATTTTCTAGAGAAATTCTGATCTGATTGTAACTGATGTATCCATCTAGAAAGGAGAAGTATTTCTTACCAGCCAAAGTGTCCAAGAATTGATCAATAAATAATAAAGGAAAATGATCCTTCTTTGTGGTGTTATTCAATTCTCAGTAATCCACACATATTGGCCATTTTCCTCCCTTATTAGGTACAATCACCAAAGGTGGTACACACTTGTTATCATAGATTGGATAGATGAAACCAGCATCTAGAAATTTTTGCAATTCAATTTTGACTATTTATCACAAGGTGGGGTTTATCCTTCTTTGAGGCTGACAGAGTGGTAGGCTGCCATAATTAATGTAGATCCTATGGGTGCAGAGTTTAGGGTTTAGACCTAGCATATCTCCATAATCCCAAGCAAAGGCTTTCTCATGCTTATGTAGGATTTTGGTTAACAATGCCAATTATGGTGGTGGAAACTTGTTGTTCACACGGAGATTGTGACTAGGGGAAATTTCCATAGTGGTTGTTAGCTCTACCATTGACACTTCAGGTACTGGGATTGTAGCTACTTCACATGGTAGTAATTGACTAATTATATCAGGGCTTGCTAGAAAGACAAAGTCCTCATAAGTACATATCTATAAAATAGAACTTTCAGAAACATCCTTTGCTACTATACACTCATTGGTAAGAATACTATGTATTACATCATCTTCTTCTTGCATTTTCAAAAAAGATTGTCTGTGCAACATCATGAGCTAGGAAACAAAGTTGAGCTCTTATTCCTCATCCCCCAAGTCTGGCCAAATAGGATCTCCCAAGTCTGGCTGGGGTTGGGCAGGAGGATACAGTGCTAGCTTCTTTATTTCCTGACCATTTGAAATTGTCATACTTCTTCATCTGCAACTAATTTTTGCATCAGTGGTGGCTAACCAAGGTCTCCCTAGGATGACTGGATAGCCAGCAAAGTTTACTTTAGGTGATAAGATGAGAAAATCAGCAAGGTATTCCCATGAGTCCAAGGTGACTACTACATCCTCTATAAGACCATCTGGAGTGACTGTTGAACTATCAGCAAGTTGTAACACTGTTGGAGTTTTTCTCAAGCCCTCTATACTTAGTCTATGCATTGTATCTTTGGTCATTACATTTATGGCTACTCCCAAATCTACTAAAGCATTTTTCACAGAGTGTCCATTTATTATCAAATCAACTATTGGGCTTCCAGGGTCTAAATACTTGGGTATAACTACCTTTCCCAACATGATATACGCAAGTTTCCCTATGACATGAATTGTTTGAGGGTCCTTCTTCCTTATAGGATTTTTAAGGCATGCTTCCTTAATAGCTTTTCCATAGACATGAATGTCTTTGATAGCTTGGAACATAGGGATTTGGATGTGCATGTTTTTTTATCTTCTCAAGAATATCAAATGACATTTAGTCTTGGGATATATGTTGTTCTATGGTGAGCCTATGTGGAAAAGGAGAATCGACTGAGGTTTTAACTTCAGTTTTGTTGGATTTATGAGTTGATTGGGTGGTATTTTGTAGTGTAGCTTCTGGAAGAGGTTCTGATGCTATAGGAGTGTCTACAAATTCTATGATAATAAGATGTTTGGGTGCAGGCAGAGTGGTACTGGACCTCAAATGGATGTCAGATATCTCTAGCGCATAGGCAGGGTACTACTGAGTATCTTTGGTATACATTGGCTATTGTTGTTTCTTGCTATTGAGATTAGGCTATGGTTAAGAAGGTAATTGGGTTGGCTTTGAATTGGGAATAGTGACAGTAGGAGGTGGCATTATTGCAGGAGGAGGCACTGGAGGTGGTAACTATCGAAAAGTAGGATTTTGGTTAGGCCATTAGGGAAGCCTCCTCCATTCGTTATTTTGCTACCAATTTCCTTGTGGTGATTGCCATTGATTCTGAGGCTGAGGCCACTGGTTAATTTTTTGGTTAGGCCACAAGTTATTCCAGGCTGGCTAAGAGTACTGAGAAGGATACCGATAACTTTGGTTTTGCCATTGATTATTGTAAGGATTTGAAAATTGTAATGGGTCCTAAGGAATACCTTGTCTTGAATCCCATGGTCAATGTTGAGAAATGAAGAACACTTTCTTGTTGTCTCCTTCTATCTTCATGTACTCAGTAGGAAATTATTGATTCTCCTACTTTGCCACCAGCTTGCGTCCGTAGTCTTTCTTTTGTTTATGGCAATGAGGACAGTACTCAGCTAACTATGATTCAACATCTACATGTTTCTTCTTGGAATTCATTGTGTTGAGATGTGTAGCAACATCATTAATGATGTCTTTATTGAAATTTGCAATCAAGTTAGATATCTCTAGCTTCAAAATGCCCAAACTGATCCCTTTAGTGATAGTGGATTGATATCCTCTGCCTTTCTTCACAGTTGATCTGGAAGAATTGAGATAGATTTTCTTGAGGTCATCCCAAGAATATTGGGATATGTCCCCACTAGCCATGAGGTACAGTGCTTCCAGATAGTTTTTGTTTACTCCTCTTAACAAGACTAGTTTCTATGAATCCTCCACCAACACATGTTTGGGATTCTTCTACATTGTATATAAGAAACATGAAACATAATCCTCCAAGGTTTCTTCCTCCTTTTGCGACATTCAAAAAATTTCATCTCCCCTTGGGTGACTCACCTTGCAATACTCTTTGTATTTTTACAGAAATAGAGTCTACATCTCATCCCATGTGCCTTCTGCATTTTCTCCTAATCCCATGAACCATCGTAAGGATGACTCCTTCAGTGTTGCTGGAAACAATTTAAGTTTGTGGGCATCAGTGTTGTAGTCAAAGCTATGATAGAGGATATTGAACTCAAACAAAAAGGTGTTAGGATCTTTGATTATCAGGAAATAAAACTTTGGAATTGTGACAGTGGGTATAGTTTTGAGTTTAGCATTGTTTATAAAGCTAGGAAGAGGAAATGGGAAAGTAGGTTATGCCATTACGGGAGGTATTGGGAATTGGAGTTGCTGCTAGAAAGGAATATTAGCTATAGGATTGTTAAAAATAGGTGCATTTGGGTTAGAATTATCAAGAAAGCTAGCCAAAATTTTAGTAAAAGGCCAAAGACCACTTATATCAAAAGGCTCTTCTCCAAAGGAAGATGCTGCAGGAAACAAGAGATATGCATCAACAAAAGGTAACTCAACTTCTTCAACACCTTCATTCAAATTAGTAGACTCTCCTAGAAGAAATATTCCATATTCATCTCTTCTTCTTCCTCTTTAATGCATGCAAATGAATTTTTTACATTGGTGAAGAAAATTTAGGACTGAAAACCATTATTTAAAAACTAGCTAGAAATGAAAAAGATGAGTCAGAAAGTTTCTTACGTTGACACCATCCCCAGCAACGGTGCCAAAAATGAACTGCCTCATAATAGGTGCTTAGTAATCATGCCCAAAGCCTCTCTTAGGAATATTTTATTCAATCTAAGGATTACTTATCCCACCATGATGTGCATTTAGTTTGTCAACCCAGGGACATATACTTGAAATGGTACGACACTGTATGTGCACTAAGTCCCTTAAAGAGTCATTCTACCTATGCTACAAGAAGGTAAAATGCATGAAAGGAATCTACGCTAGATTTGAAGGAAAGGAAACACACTTACTCCTTACTAAAATGAATTCTACAAATTGTAAACTCTACTTAAGCCTATTCTTTCAACCTAGAGCATTCACTATAACTATCCTTACAGGTGCTGCAGGAACATTCACAAAGTACAATGCTATAGGAAGAAACTATAATATTCTATCTAGAATGATGGAAATGTTGAAATTAAATATACTATAATCTATTCTAATCCACCTCCCAAGTGGTCCCTCTTGGTCAGCCTCTACTAATCTACTAACATAGAAGGTAAACCGAGAATCACTTCATTATATTTCAATAACTTATTACATAAGAACGATACATAAAACTGGAAAATATACTTTCTGTGCAAGATGCAACAAATAATGTATTCCCCAAACTTCCAAACTTACAAACTAACAATTAAATCCCTATAAATAGAGGATCGACGCTTTATTCTAAAACATAAAAGAAAAGATCTGACTGAAATCACACCAGAGAAGAAGAGGGAAAGGTAACAACCCATGATATATGCAATGAAGTTTGGGCGACCAAATCAACATGATGATGAGTGCAGAGGGAATATAAAAGCACTACATTCCCACATTTCTAGAATAGTGGATCCTCTTTTATAGTATTTGTTTCTTCTTGTGCCATAATGGTTACCAGTCGCAGCTGGACTTCAATGTCCTCTTTTAAATAGTGTCGACCACTCTCAAGCTGCTCCTACTTCCTGACAGGTTAGTTATCATGCAGAAATATTCATACAAGTAAACTTAATCAAATTGATCCAAATATTAGAACACACATTATGATTGATATATGAAATACTGTAATATATATAATATTGGAAAAACATGACATAACTATCTACCTATGGGTTTGAAAGTTCTAACTTTACTTTAACACAAGTTCAACTAATTATAAGTCCACAAATGTTTTGGTAATACTTTAAAATAGAGTATTAAGATCAATATAATAGAGACAGTAAATGGTCTCATTAGATGGCTTCTCAGGATACAATATAATTCATATACATCTAGAAGATTATCAAAAGATCACATTTACTACCCCTTGGGGTAGTTTTTGTTATGTATTCATGTCATTCAGATTGAAGAATGTCAGTGCAAATTACCAATGAGTCATGACTCTCATACTCCATAATTTCATCCATAACATCCTAGAGGATTATGTGGATGATATCTTATCTTAGTCTATCTTTGAAAAGACCAAGCTAACAATATTTGACTTATCTTTGATTGAATTCACCTATATAAAATGATATTGAACCCTCTTAAGTCTGTCATTGGTGTAGATGCCAGAAAACTATTGGGGTTCATTATCTCGCAGAGGGGCATAGGGGTGGACATAGAGAAGATTGATGCTATTTTCAATATTCCCCAACCTAAGAGCATCTCTCAACTTCATACTTTTCAAGGTAAAATCCAAGCCATAAGAAGATTTGCATCTCAATTGGCTGATAGAAATTTTCCCTTTACAAGGATATTAAAGAAGGATGATCAATTCAAGTGGGATGAAGATTTCCAAGTAGATTTTGACTCTATAAATAACTATTTGGCTAACCTTCCCATCCCAATGCCAGCTATGCAAGATCATTGTTTCCTCTTATAGATCTCAGCATCTTTGAATTCTCTAGCTACCTTATCATCTCAGTATGATGAAAATAGGAAGGAAAGGGTTTTTTATTACATTAGTCACACCTTGGTAGATTACGAAACTCTATACTATGCAATAGAGAAACAATGCTTAGATTTGGTGTTTGCTACACAGAAGCTAAGTCATTATCTTATTCATGTAGAAACCCAAGTCCTCACCAAGAGTGATCTTCTAAAGAACTTATTTTAAAAATCTGATTTTCATGGTAGATTAGCCAAGTGGGTAATGTTTCTCTCTGATTTTGACTTGAGGTTCATAACTTAGAAGTCAGAAAAGGGACAAACAATTTTCAATCAGTTAGCAGATGCTCCATCCTTATAATCATTCCCTATGCTAGACTAATTTCTAGATGAAAACCTATATACTATTATCCATGAGCCTACTTGGGATATGTATTTTGACGGGTCTAAGTTCCACATGGGCTTAGGAGAAGGTGTAGTATTGATGACTCCCAAAGGAAATTATATTCTCCTTTTCTTTCATTTGGAGTTCCATTATAAAATAAATATCATTGAGTACAAAGACCTCATATCTAGGTTACATGCCTAGATTTATTTGGATATTTCTCACCTTCAGATACATGGTGATTCAGAGTTGATTGTAAATCAGACAGGAAGATATTGAGTGAAGAAGTCTAGTCTCTCTCAGTATAGGGAGCTATCTTTGACTCTTCTAGAACAATTTTCCTATTACACCATAGATAGTATCCCAAGAAGAAAGAATCAATAAATAGACATCATGGCTAGTGCTACCTCTCTTGTTCATCCAGATTTCAATACATAAGAAAATCACTTTGTATCCCATTTTCTTTGATCTTGAATAGTGTTGGATAAGTCTTATACCCGTAACTTCATATGCTCTCACGTAGAAGTGGGAGAATGGTTATCTAACATATAAAATTACCTTAAGAATGGAAATTTTCCTTATGATGCAAGTGAAATTACCTACATAAGAATTTGAAAACTTTCCTCTTGTTACTTGATCTTATCAGACATCCTATATTGAAGTCTTACAGTGGCTTTTTTCTACATTATCTCACTAAATCCAAAATACCCCTTGCCCTCTATGAAGCCCATTTAGGGTTCGCTGGAGAACACACTGGTGATAATTCCTTAGTACATAAATTTCTCCATATGAGATACTATTGGAAAATGATGGAACAAGACTCTTTCACCTTTGTCAAGAAATGTCCCTAGTGCTAGAAATATAGCAATATCATCAAATATCCCACTCTAGAGCTTGAAATGCAAAATTCTCCATGGCCATTTCAGAGTTGGGAAATGGATATTATTGGTAATATATCCCCCTCATCATCTAAAGGAAATTATTACATCATAACAGTTACATATTACTTCAAAAAGTGGGTTGGGGCAGCTCTGCTCCAATCCACTACTATTGAAGCAATTTGTAGCTTTATCTTAAACAACATCATTTTCCACTTCAGATTGTTGTCCACCATTATCTCTAATGATGGAACTTGTTTTAATAATAAAGAAGTGGAAAATTTTCTCAACAAATTCCGCATACAAAATTTTTTATCCTCACCATATTATCCAGAATCTAATGGTCAAGTAGAAGCTTCAAATAAAACCATTTAGCAAATTTTGCAAAAGATTGTTAGCAAGTAGGAAAGGGATTAGCATGTCTAATTAACATATGCATTATGGGATTATTGCACGAGTGTCTATACCACTATAGGGACCACCCCTATAGATTTTTATATGGACCTGATGCCATAATGCCTCTCAAATTAGAGATACCATCCCTACACGTGTCCCTAAGAGGGATCTAATCAATGATGACATTAACTATGTCAATAGATTGCATGAGTTGGAAGTGTTGGATGAGTGTCGATTAAGGGCCCTCCAACATATACAAGCTTATAAAAAATACCCTTCTAATAAATATAACCAAATGTCTTGGCTCATGTGTTTAAAGTAGGTGATCTTTTTATCTATGAGAACTAGAGGAATATAAACATGCCACCCAACCAGAGAGGGAATTTTAGCCCCAACTAGTTACGACCATTTAGTGTTACCTATGTTTATGGGTCTAGAGATTATAGTCTCTCTGATATGGATGTAAACCCTCTTAAAGATCCCATAATCTCAACTAACCTATGAATATTTTATGCTTAATATGTATCCTTTAACTGTATCATCAGAAAATGGAAGCACTTTCATTTAGGACTAGTTTAGCCCTCCGATTAAGTTGTTTGGGGTCATGTGAAATGCCTTGAATGGGTCTTTGACTTGGATCTAGTTTTTCCCCTATCCTGCCCTATTTTCCACTTCTATCCTACCTGTTTCTGGTATCTTGCTATGAGATTTTGAGTTTCTTGACCTCAGGGTCAAGGATGACCTTCTGGGTCAAGGTCGACCTCAACCCTGATCCAAGGTCTAAATTTCAAATTTCAAAGATTTCCAGATGTCGACGTTTGTTAAGAATTATTTCCTACTTTCAGGTTGGCTATTTTGGGCTCCAAAGTGGCGACTCTTAAAAATATATTTAATATAGGTCCACTTCTAGGGGTATTTCCCTAATTGGAATTTATTTCTCATATGTCAGCCTCTCTAGAAGTTTGTGCCCTAAACTAGTATATAAGGAATCCTTTCTCCTCTCATTTTAAAAACATGAAAAAAAGAACACATGATATGATAATGGAAGGATAATCTATGCATAATCTATCAAATCATTCAACCATTTAATAATTCAAGATTCAATTCATCAAGGAGATCTATTGGTAGCCATTCAAGGATTCAATCTCTATGGAGCCCTCTTGTTGAAGATTTATCCACCCATATTCATTCAAGCTTCTTCCTATTTCAAGATCCATTCAAGATTGGTGTTGATGATCTAAAGGTAATTTATTTGAGACATCCTACATCCTACATCCTACATCCTATATTCTACATCCATTTGATGCATTCATACTTGTGAATTCAAGGATTCGAATCCTCGACAAGGGTTTCAATATAAGCAAGGTGAATTGTTCTATTTACTTTGTTTATTACTGCAATTTCAATTCTATTCTAAGGTTAATTCCAAAACTAGGGTTTGACCAAGGAAAAACCCTCCCCCAACAATAAAAACTATTTTTCTTGTAGGTACAAGTACAGAACAACAAATTATAGAGCAGATTCAGATACCCTTTTTTGGCAAACTTTCAGGATTCGCGAATAGAATTTCTGTCGGAGTAGTACAGGTCAAGGTCAACATAAAGGGGTACAATTGTGCCCCGTATTTGGGTCAATATTGACCTGATTCAGAAAATAAAAATATTTCCAATTTTTCTCCATCTCTGTGTTTCCGTTCTAGACCAGGTTGGAGAATTTCCAAAAACTCAGTATAGACACTAGAAAACAACAATTTCCAAATCTTCTATACTTTGAGGTTAGTATTTTCCTTCAGTTCATTTCAATTAAGATTTTAATCATTTCAGATCTATTACACACTCTCCTCCCAAAATGGGAATGTAAGTTTTTCTTCTTTCTTCTTATTTCTACTCAATTGATTCATTTGTGCATTAACCATTTTCTTGTGGTTAATTAATTTGGATATTTCCTTTGTAAATATGGGGCTAAGAGGAGATTCTTACCTTCCCCCACTTTTCAAATGTAAAGGGTATTATTTATATGTGCAAGTATATTTTTCCCATTTCACATTTTATCATATTTTATCCTTTACAAAAACTATGCGACATCTCATCATCAACACAAAGACATCGATATGTGTTATGATGACAATCCATGTAAACATATGTATCTATAAGTATGTATCTATATGTGCATATGTGATGGTCATGATGTTAAAAAGTAAACTATGTCCATGATATGTACAACTAGTGTAACAGGGATCAAAAGCATAAAGCATATACATATACATATACATATACATATACATATACATATACATATACATATACATATAAATATACATAAAGCATATTGGTGTTGGACTTCATAAAGGGATCAAAAACTAGGCAATTAACATGAATCAGGGATTAGACATCCTACCAAGAAGCTATCCTCCTTAACATGAAGGCTAATTTAAATTATCAACCTAAGGACATATAATTGAAATGAATCTGCAAAGTATATGCACTATGGGATTCTTTGAGTTATTCTATCATTGCAAAACTAAAAATATAACAATGTTAGAAATGAATCTAACTGCACATTAAGGGCTGGATGAAACTATGTAAATTGCTACAATAGTGGTTGTAAATGGTACATAACTAGTGAAATTAACATCACTACAACATAACTGATCTCAAAAAACACATTACTAATCACTAAGCATCTGAACTATAATCTAAACTATTCTTAACAATTATAGAGTCATAGCATCTCAAGTGGCCTTTTCTTGAGTGGCTACAATCTTAGCTACAAGTATTCAATATTCAATGTACAAGGTAAATTTATGAAAACATATTCTTATTGAAAATTAAAATTATTACATCAACTGATATCAAACTTTTTGATTAAACAAAGGTACTACTAACAAGACTTAGCACAAACTAGATACTCCTTAATCATCCCCTCCACTCAAGCAAGAGCTCATAGATATACATGAGGCTTGAGAGTTGGATCAATTACAAACTCAAAATTTTTTGAAAAAATGTCATTTCTCCCACAAGACCAAGGAGATGACTTATTCCCTGATAAACTAATAAAGAACAAATTGAAATGAGTTGACAGTGTTCTAATCCACTTCAAACTCTTACAACATGAATACACATATGGTTGAAAATGTGCATAAATACACGTCATAATTATTTAGGACTCACAAATTATTTCTCCCATAAGTTACTCCACTATTTTATGACTTCAAAAACTTTAGATTCATGAGATTAAAAAGAGGTGGAAGAGTTCAAATCAGACTAGAAGGCATTCCTTAACCGCTACCTTCAAACTCGTCACCTCTTACTCAATCAACTTCAGATGAGTGTTTCTCATTAATTGTTGTGAATTAACTCAAAAATTAAAATGGGTTCTTGCTCCTCATTTTATTCTTTCCAAATCAAAAATAAAATTTTAATTTCATTAAGTATTGAGTGAGATACTCTTGTTTTACTAAAACTAGTTTTTGACTTTTTCTGTTGCCATTTATGTTGCCACTTTTTCTGTAGTTAACTTCAAACGCGTGTTTCTCATTAAGTCTTGTGAGTTATCTCAAATGGTAAAAAGGGTTTTTTATCCTCCTTTTTATATTTCCAAATAATTAATAAAATCTTGATTTCATTAAGAAATGTGAGAGATATGTTTATTTTCCTGAAACTGTCTGTTGACTTTTCTTCATTTCCAGCAACTACTGAATATTGACAAGTGTCAACTTGCTTCTCCTTCTTTCCAGTTGAATTAATGACTCAAATATATCAAAAAACAACATGCTATTCATATAAAAAAAATTATTATTTAAAAATAACCATTTATCATAATGTTTTATCATAATTTAGCATTAACTAGCTAGACATACAAATACTAACCAATAAATCATTAATCATAGTTAATGCTTCATAAATCAAGGTAATGTATGTAAATGAGTTGGAAAGATATTGTTAACATAGGTTAAAGTGTTATAGACAAGGAATATAAATATGACATTTTATAGGCTCATAAATTGGAAAGAAAACATGGAATGTAACAATAAGCATGATAATCAAAATGAGCCATATAAGACAATAAAAAATATGTATATATGTGTATCTCATATGCATGTCAAGCATGATCTATATCAAATGTACATTTTTTGGATCACTACAAAAACATGTGATGATCATATATATGTATAAAAAAGGAATGTTATACATCAAAATATATCTTTGAACAAAACTCAAGACTTTTGCACATGAGTCTTGGAACCAACAGTCACTAGAGGATCTGGGTCATGATGCAAGTAGCCTATAAATACTTATCACAATTGAGTGGACATGATCACACCATGGAAAATTCTAATATCTCTCTCTCTCTCTCTCTCTCTCTCTCTCTCTCTCTCTTGTAAGATCCTTCATAAGCTAGTAGACTTGGGGATGATCAAGATCGACCACTACCCTTCTCTAAGTTGCATCCACCTAGCATTGGAGCTCATCAAACTATTAGATAAGGGTGTCACACTCCTATTTGAAACTCTCATCCCTCACCTCTTTATGTCCTTACTCTTCTAGGGCAGTCCACACCTCATATCAAAGCTGGTCCCACTCTCTAGTAATAGAGGCCAGTTGTGCATCTATCTATACAAGGGAGGATTGTGCCTCCTCATAATCTTTATGGAGATGTGCCGAAGGCTCAAATAACTATACATTGCAGATGGGATTTTGGTGGGGTCTGTATATGTCTAGGACCTCACCCTGGATGGGTACTATTGCTACCACTTCCTCCAAAATTAAAAATGTAGCCCAACCATTGGGTGACTCCCTCTGCACCCACAAAGTGACAAGGAATATATCAATACCTACATGATATATGTATATGTAAAAGATAATAAAAATATCTACATCTACTATATAAAAATAATTAAACATCTATACTTGGATCCCCAACTTGCTAGTCAGGATTGACTAGGGGTACATGAATACTAGAAGTCCCTTGTGTCCCTACAAGTAGTGGTGCTGAAATTGCACCCCTTACACTAAAAGGTCATGGAGACACTGGGATTATAGGGTGTGCTGATAATGAGACAATAGGTGGAGGTGATGCCACCCACTGTCACTACCTTAGCCACTCCTCTTCCTCCTCCTATTGAGGATCCTCTCTCTAGGATCCCCGAGGAAGAGCCATCTCCACCAATATGAGAGGGTGGTTGATCCTCTCCCTCATCTGTTAATGACCCTAGATCTCCAAGCGGTGCATCTACAAGGAAGATGGGTTAGGGTTCTCTCTCTTCCCACCAACCAGAAAACCCCTTTGCCACCCTGAGATCATTGATGTCCAAAGATGGGGGTGTGTCATTGTTAGCCCCTCAAACTATGTTGTTTGGTACATTTTCAATAGTAGGCCTCAGAATAATCCTGTGGTAGAGTGGGACTCTATCCAGACCTAAGTAATGTGGATACAGTCACAAGGATGATCTATATCTAGCCAAAGTTCCTCATGCAATGCCGCTAGTAGTAGGGAATCACTATGTACTGTAACACCCTATCAAGAAATGGTCTCACTGCATCTGAACTATCTCTATAGTGCACCATACTGACATCCCTTAGTATGGGTTCTAAACTATATCGCCCATACCAAGATGATCAATGGTGTGGTGCCAATGCATGATTAAACCTCGTCTCTAGTCCCCATGCCACAAAGGATATGCATGAGCGTAAGGAAGAAGGTCAAAACTATCTATGGAAAATCCAAAAGGTCTGGTGCACACAACATGCTCAAGATGCACACCTATAAGAGGGTGTAGGTTTTAGTTCTATAAAACTCATGATGGATGTAGTGGCCTAGGTTGTATTATAGGTGGTCCAACATGCTACATACCCACATGAAGACCTCTTTTCTCTCCTTCATCTCCCTAATATATTGAATGAGGCCCCTTGGTAGATGGGAACCTCATCTGTTAGTAACCACCTATAATGCCATTGTGGTGATCAGGATCTGACATTTCAAAGGTACAAAGGAATGCCCCTACTCCAACCATTCTAGGTAGATGTGGCCACTATTTCCCAAAGTACACCCCACTGCCCATTGTGTTCCTATGTGTTGTTTCTATATTGTGTACAACTCATCTAGTGATACTCACCTCCCCCAAATAGGAAGGTGCAAGATCTGATCTATATCCATCAATTCCTATGTTATCTCCCCAACATGAAGATGAAATAAAATCATATCGACATCCCATCTCTCAGTGAGAGTCGTCAGCATAGGCCCATGGAACTGCATCTCAGGAAGGGTGTACATCCACCAAAACTTGACATGACAAAGTGTGTACTGCTCTTGTAAGGTCAACTCATCCTGGAAATCTTAGAGAATAGTTAGTATATGTCCCTTAGTATTCTCTAGTATCTCCTACAACATCTCCAAGACACATGCACAACAATGTGTCAATAACATGCTCTATTGCTCAAAAATACTTAATCATATCTACTCTAGGATGCATGTCCCACTGTTGGATTCTAGCACCAAGAACACCCAGACGTTAGTGCATAACTTAGATGCCAGTGTAACCAAGTTTCTAGCATCCTTGGCACCAAGACACTAACATAGATTTGGGATGCCAATGCAAAACTTTTATCCCTTCGTACAAAAACTAGGGTAGGTGCAAGATGCCTTCACTACAAAAAATAAAAAACTACATAAAATAAGGAAATAAAATCAGAGATATGGACCTGCATTGTGAAAAATAAAAAACTACATAAAAGAAGGAAATAAAATCACACAGGTGGGTCCAAGGAGGCCTACCTCTTCTAGTAGCTGACCCAGCTCCATCGCCTCCCTTAACTCATCAATCCTAGGTGCCCAGAAGTCTCATTTGTGAGTCATTTTTGCTAAAAAGTCTCGAATACTAAGAAAAAAACCCCAAAGTGAATAGTAACAATGACCCTTCTATGGCCCCAAAAACATGAAAATTTCTCTATGTCTTATCTAGTTCCATTTTTTTTACCTTTTTTTTCTCCGCCTATTGGGGAAAAAACATGGGAAACATATTATTCCCCTAAAATTGATTTTTCACTTTCGAATGCAACTAATGTCTCTTATGCATTCTTATGGTTGGGGTAGTTTCTTCCATTTTGGAGCTGGCATTTTTTTTTTATAGTTTTGCAGATTTTGTCCTCGACACTGGGGGCATCTCGTCTGACATAACTACCCCCAATGGAGATAATTTTTAAACCTATCATTAATAGTGCATTTATTTCACTTCATAAGATGCTACTTTAGTGAAATCAATCCCTTGAAGTGATTGACCCACTAAAGTGGTGGTAAAATGTAGTGTCCTAAAATTGCACCCACACATTTTTTATACTTTCACATCTATCACCTCATGCAATTTTTAGGAAATTGTGATCAGATTGACACATTTTGATATCACAAAACCTCAAGATCTAGTATTCAAGGTCCACTCACTAGATTTATTCCCTTTATACTCAGACACCAGCGTGACATGTCGACGTATCCGTGACGTGCTAGCATTCACAAAACTTGAAAAGAAAAAAAAATTACTTTTGACGCATGCCCATCTCATTGGATGCTTACAAAACGCTCATTCAAGATGATAAAATGTAAAATTTGACTTATTTTCGGTCTCTCTCACACTTTTATTGTCTAATCTTATCATTCTTTCTCTCCCTTCTCTTTCTTGTCCCTCATTCATACTCTCTCATACAATGAAGCTACGCCAGATTTCATGCTCAATTCTAGAAGGGAACCTACACACACATATGTAATGACATAAAAATGGTCATCCAAATCCTAGACCCCTAATCTCAATCTCATATAAAGAAACCCTAATCTTGACTTTCCCTAAGTCCTAAATCAAATAGGCAATTAATCAATTTCAATGTGATTTGACCTAAACCCTAGGTCCTAATCAATCATCGCACTTAATTAATTAATTAATTCCTAAAATCATAATACATTGACAAATAAACCTTAATTATTTAATTGATATTCTAATATATTAATTTAATAAAATTGTTAAATTGTCAATCAAATCCAAAAAGGAATTAAATTAATTAATAAAAACAAAATGTGCATTTAAAATCAATTAAATCTTTAAAAATGCATATGATGTCATCAATTTTAGTTAACTGATTATTAAATTGGAAATAAATTTGTTTTATTGAGTTAACTTATTCTTGTCTTTTCTCATTTTGGAAACAAATATGTTTTATAATTCAGTTAACTTAATCTTATCTATTTATTATTTTGGAAACAAAGTTGTTAGCTGAAAACTGATTTTGGAAGTTTTCGAAATAACTGATCAGTCAGTTCAGTCAACTGACTCTCTCAACCAATCATCATCTTTGCACATGGATTGTGCTTCTTCAATGGAATCTGAGCCACTCTTTTATTTTGATCTTGACCATTGATTTGAGAGATATTTCTATAAAACAAAGCTTCTTTTCCTTCACAAAATAGCCTAATTCTTCACTATCACTATTATACTATTTTTAGCATTCAAGCAGTTTGCATTCTTAGTTTTCAATTGCTTGGTTTTAGTTTAATTTGTTTTCAAATCATGCAAACTTCTTAATATTAGAGCACATTTGATTTTGGTATTTTAAAATCAATCATACATTAAATTTGGTGATTTAAAATGAACTCTTAATTATCTTGGATGAACAACAAAATTGCATTTTCATATCATTTAGAATAAATCATTTTATCTTTCTTTAAATGCTTCATTTAGGATCTGGTGTAGTCAATTTTTCTTGCAATGACCTGAGAGAAAGATTCAAAATCATGCCTACTAGAAGGCAATGATCTGATATCGGTTAGCCTAGATCATTTTAGTATTATGATTTTGTCATTTTATAATAAGCTAACCTTGTAATGGTTCAGTGAAGTTTGTGTTTGCAGCTCCAGGTACCGGACAAAAAATCACATGCACATTTTTGGCGCCCACTGTGGGGCTTACCCACATCTCCTTTTGAGCCAAATTTGACTTCACCATCACCTCTAGATCATCATTTTGGTTGAAAATGACTATAAACTTGCCCATACCCAATAAAATTCAAACCTGTGGCAAATTGTTTTTGCCCAAATAGGTCGTACAACCTTCTACACACAAATCGAGACAAATTTTGTCTCTATCTACATGTAGACCGAGGTAGAAGGAAGATTTTTTTTTAAAAAAAAAAATTGTGTATGCACTTTACCCTCTACTATCATTCTACTAGGTATTCACATCTAATCTACCTTGCACTATAATCCTCAAACACCAAGCATCAAACCCAAATGCCTATTCCTTTCCTTTGCAGAAGATGTTTTAAGCTTTCTATAAAAACCATTAGTTTTCCCACCCCTAAATGCATGTGGGATTAAATATCCTATCCATGCCACCACCCAACCTCCTCCCCACTATGAACCACCTACACTCCCACACCTCCGTGTCTCCACTCCACAATCCTCCCTCTCCTCCCACTACACTACTTCCCTAAGCTCCTCCCCTTACCCAACACCACCCTCCACACACAGCCTCCGCCACCCACATCCTCTGCCACTCCTCCCCACCATCCCTCCTATCTCCACCCAAGCTTCACTACCTCCACCACTCCTCCCCACCACCCCACCCCATGTAGGCTCCCTACACCACCCTCCTCCACTCAACCTAAGTCCTCTGCTCTGCCTCCACCTAGCTCCATGACCACCCAACCACCACCTCCGTTTGAAATAAATATATTAAATTTGACAATCATCTAGCTGTCACCTTGCGAGGATATTGGCTTTCTGTAATGACCTTTAGACCATCAAATTTAACCTCATTTTTTTCTGAAAACGATAGGGATTTTAATCTCTCTGCCTTCACCATTGGCATTTTTTAATTCGCAGTCTATCTTAGAAGGGTCATAACTTGCTCATTTTAAGTCCTTTTTCTCGAGAAATTTTTTTTTATTTTGGGTAGAATTTGCTGAAGATTACTGGGTTGGGATTATTTTCTGGTTTTGGTTTCCATATTTATCATAAATTGAAGATTTGGATCACTGTACATGTTTAATCCTCTATTTTTCATCTTTCAAAGCCTCATTTGGGCTCATACGGTAACATTTCTTAGTGCAATTATTTTTGAAAGTGCATTATTTTTTGTCTATTTTATAAATATGCAATCATTTTTATGATTTTCTTGATTTTATAACACTGACAAGTTTTTGGATTTCTTTTTCTCTAGATTATCTTGTTGATTACAACCTAATTGTGGTTTGTAAGACATTGAAAAAGAAGACTAAAACACAAACTATTGATGATTTGTCTTGCAAGTTGCCTTGATCGATAGAATGCTAAAAAAATTTCTTGCATATTGTTTTTTTTTTATTAAAATAGGAACCCACATGCAAGACATATTAAAATGAAATTTTGTCTAATGTTTTAGGAATGGCAATAATGTCAGGAAATTATGCTCTCGCCCTTTTAGGATGAACAAAAATCTAGATAAACTATTGCCATTCACTATTTGAGATTTGCAACTTTAGAGGGTTTGTCCAAGTGGGAAAAAGTACTCACCCTTGGAGAATGACCCAAGTGAGAACAAGCTAACGCCAAGCTTCTTCGACTCGCTATAATAAAAATGCTTCCTCGACACCAAAGCCTTGAAAGATAAGTGGCATTTGAGCGTATACTTGGCTCTTGCCTAACAAAAAGTAGGGCCAATGGGTCTCAATCACGTATCATGAACTGCTTGTGCTAAGGTGCTCTGTGGGCTTAGCAACCTAAATCATGCTTACATGGACACAAAGGATACACTTAAATGAAGACCCTTACTAAAACTTTTTTAGAATAGTGGCCAAAATCATTTTCTACTTGTTGATACGAGCGTTGTGAGATGTGCATGCCTAAGAAACCTCATAGGTACCCCTCTTGTTGAGATAGTAAATTTATTAGGATCCTCATATCTTTGGAAATTATAAGCTTGGTAGGCCCAAGAAGTGTGTTTCGTGGAGGGGAGCTAGTGTTGCCAAGCTTCTAACTTTCTAACTTGAATGGGTATTTTATTGTAGAAGGATTCAAACAAGTATTGTCCATTTCTTGTCACCTAGGAATAGGGTTTTATTATTGTGCTTGGTTCTATAATATCTCCATGATGTGTCTTTCATGAGTGAAACATCAAAACAGACACCAAAATAATCAAAATGAACATCAAAATGATCTACCAATTCAAAATTTGCACTTTTAGGTGTTAAACCATCAACTCTTGTATGATTTTCTACATCTAGTGTTGAAACTTTGAAAATTAGTCAAATTGTTGTCCAATTTGGTATTATTTCGTGTTGGTTGTATCTAGATTTTCTCAAATTTGTGCTTTCAAAAAGTTACTACTAGTTTGTCTTTGACTGCAATTTGTTGACAATTTGACTTGTTGTCTTGAGGTCTAATTTCGTTGTGCTAGTCCAAGTGACCTGTTATCTATTTCAATTTAATCATCTTTGTGTTGCTATGTCCTTATCCTAAGTTGTGAGAGAAGGTTCGTTAACCTTGACTCAAGATCAGAGTCATAGTTATCTCTCTCAGAGTTGGACATTATCTCTTTTATCCTTTGGTCCTAGGCTTAGTTGACACTTTAGATATCACTTTAGCACCTGTCAAGAAATCAATTGATTCATCATACCTTCTCTTCAATCTTATAAGAAAGTGTTTCAAGGAAATATTACAATATCTAGAAGAAAATGGGCTAAACCTTATGGTCCTAATAATGAGAAAGAAGAGATTCTAATTGCAGCCCTCTCAAAACAAATTCAATCTTTGAAAACTAAAATTCAAGACTTCAAGGTAGAAAATGATACACAATCCAACCAATCCTCATTAAGCTCAATCTATCCTTTTCTATTTCATCATGATTCTCACATCTCTCCACTTCCTTCCAAAATGGAGAAATCTTGGTATGAAAATCATAGATTTAATCAAGAGAGTGGCTCCAAAGCCCTAAAAACTATGAAAAACACCATGAAGTCTCCCTCCAAAGGGATTAGTAACCTCATGAAATAAAAACCTTGGGTTAAATGCAAGAGGGACTTCACTCCTTTGGGACAATCTTATGAATCAGCATTGGAAGAACTTCTTGAGCATGACCTCATCACATTACCTCAAGTCACATCATGTGGATTGAAATTCTTGAGTACCTATTGTGCATATCATCAACATAATGAGCATAAAACTTCATCTTGCATGGATTTGAAACATAAAATCCAAGATCTCATAGATGATGGAAATATTGAAGTGGAAAATACTAATGATTCATCTAATCTCAAGCATGATTAATATCAGGATTCCATGTCTAGCAATGATTCACATATCACATCTACTTCATCCACCATTCCTCCATCTCCTAAAGCTTCACAACTAGACACACCATCTCTATCAAGAACTGAGCCTAATGATGACTATGTCTACCCTCAAGGACTACCTCTATCAGAGATCCAAAATAATAAACTACAAGTCTTTCTCAGGCTTCAAAGATCATAGACCCAAAGATTCCATGTGCTTCAATACTTATCATACCTACTCAAAATGATACTCCATTATCCTTTCAAGAATCCCTCACGCAGATCAAAATTCCTACCTTGTCCTTAGAAGTGGCTCCATGTTAAGAGGACAATCCAAAGTGTGAAGAAATAAATATCTGTAATGATCAAGTTCAAGATACCATCCATCCTTATCTAATGGTTGACCAAAGTCACATATCTCAAGAGTCTCATGATGACTTTATCATCCCCTTCTGATTCTTACAAGAAGATAGCCCTCCATCTCCCAAGCAAGATAAAGATATCCTTTCAACCATCTCTAATGAGCCTATTGAAAATCAAGATAAAAGTGCCCTTTCTAAACCATATAGTGATCCTTGTCAAGATCACAACATCCCATCATCCCCTTGTCATATTCTTCCATATCCAAAAACCATCATTCATCAAAATCCCTTGCAGAACAATAAATCCCCTCAAGCTTCACCTACTCCTATTGAAATTTCTCCTATCAAAGCTACTCATGCACCTATTGTTATAACGATGAATTATAAAGAGATGATCCTTGGTCATGCATCTCACTCTAAATATGTTGATATAATTGCCACACCTTATCTACCTCCATTCAAACATAACTGTGTTACTTCTCCATCCTTGAAATCGATCCTTGGTCCTTATATCCCAAAGCTAAAACCATCAAACCTTCCATCTATATTGGGTCCTTATATCCCTCCATCTACCATCTCTATAACTACTAGTTTGTCATCCGCTTACCCTATCCCATATCAAGATCAACAAAAGCATGCATCCTTGAACTCTCCCTATCAACCCATCCATATGAACCATCCATATTGGTCCTATTCATCTACACTCCCCAAGTCTTTTGGAAGTAATTGGGATGTGCAACGAAGAAATCAAAAATACAATAATCAACTTATATATGAAGATCACTATGTCTAATCTAATCGACATGTGACTACAAAGAAAAAGGAAATATTCAAGAGACCACAAAGGTCCATTGACAAAAGAATAATATCAAAGAAAATATGGGTTCCTAGATCCATCATGGAAGAATTATGTTATACATCATCCAAAAGAAAAGGAAAATCAAAAGCTATGTGGATTCCCTAGTCTCTTCTAAAGGACTTAGATACAAAAATAAAATCAAAATTTATGTGGATTCCCAAGTCTCTCTTAAAAGGCTTGAACAAAAGGAAAAATTCAGAGTTGGCATCCAAGCTTCCAAAGTCTTCCACTTCATCTTTGTCTAATCATCTCCCATCTTCTAACTCTATCTTGGGTCGTTATGTCCCAAAATCCATTACCTTTAATACTTCACCCACTTTGTCATCCATCTTGGGTCCTTGTGTACCAAGATCCATATCCACTCATACATCAAAGTCTCAAGCTATTCCATTCATTTTTTCTCCATTCATCCACTACCCTTTAAGGGGTGTGTCAATGTTGATCTTATCCCCATTTCCATCTACCTCTACACAAAACTTTCAATACCCTATCCAATATCCCGCACCTACCTACTACCCATCCATCCCATATCCTTATATTCCTCTTATCCAATTGATCACATAAATCCTTGGCTACCATCTTCCTTATCCTCCATTTCATTCCCTACCATCACCCTATCAGCATCTTTGAGCATATTTTCAGGGGCCTTGGCCCATCATAACATATCCTTCAAAGGATAACTATCTAAAGAGAAAAAGACAAAGTTCCTCCATAAAATTATAAGTACAAGAAACCAAAAAAAAGTGCCTTGCTAAAAACCTGATAAATAGGCACCTTGGTAGAAAAATTAAAGAGAAATAAATCCATCCTATGGTGAAAACCACTTCCTGTCACACCTTAGATAAGTACCATGATGAAAACTTGGAAAACATGTGTCATGCATAATTCCTCCTACTTGGACTCTTCACTTGGGGGAAAGTGCCTTCCATGTCTTCTTATCCATCATATCAGCTTATATCTAGCTAGTTCGTGAGCATCCATGTTCCTTCTAGTGATCTTGGAAATGTAGAGAATATCCATGAGCATCATCTACCATGATATATGTTATACTTTCTATTGGTTTATTCACTTTCTCTCATCCATTGTACCCTATCATGATCTTGCTTATCCCAAGTCAATACTCACTATCCATAAACATCCTTTGCACTAATCCCAAAACAATCAATCATTCCTCCATCACCCCTTACCCTAGTCATGTTATCCCATCACTATCCTATCCAATTGATCACTTGGTCTTAATCAAAATGAAGAATCAAAATTGAAAAAAAGGTTCTTAGAAATTTCTTGACATGTCCATTCTTTTGGACCATGTTCTTTTCATGACATCAAGTCATTATCCTATATGCTATCCATCACCACTCCATGATCCTAAATTGCTATATTATTTTTACCTAGCCTAAGTAATCTTGAGGAGACTATCCTTAAGGGTGGTATTCACTCTCTTCATCCATAATTGTCTATTCACCCCATCCATCAACTTTCTAATCCATCTTTAATGTTCTATACCTTTCTAGACATTAGGGGCAAACCAATGTGATCTTGCTTGAGAATGAACACTTTGGTTCTATAGAGAACCCTCCTTGATTGAAATTGATCTAGAGATATGGTCTGGGGGCAATTGAATTGGCTTTTTCCCAGCAGTATGAGTCAATTTAGTTATCTTCAATCGATGTTACCATGGGGCATGGGTCCCCAATTTGATCATATCTTTGGATTACACTAGATCATTAATCTTGTCATTTCTGAAGGATATCTCATTACTGATACAACATGTGTTTCTCAACACCCCAATCCATCAGTGTTTCTTAACACTATCTTTTAACGCATCTATGTTTCTTAACACACATTGGATAAAAAATGTAAACAACAGATCGATAACAATCAAACATATCACACTTACAAGATTGATGGTGTTTCTCAACACCTCATACATATACACATCCAAAATAATTGAAACTGGCAGTAGTATGTTGAAATTCTATTTGTATTTTCTCTGTTCTCATTGATTTTTCATTAATCTTTTCTTTCTCTACTGCTTGTTGGTGTGGTCCCAATGATCCAGAAACATCCAATAAATAGGGTGTATGTGATAAGAGCTCCTACATTAAGGCATAAAAGCCTCACATCCCTCAATGATATTTACTTGTATGCAAAGGTGATGTTGGAACTATCTCCTTTACTTTTATTTCTCTTCTTGTTTATGCAAGATCACACTCATGGTTATCTTGGCTTTGAATGCCTTGATACTGGTGTACTCTGGAAACATCAACTAGAAATAATGTTCAGGTGATCTTGGATTTTGTACCCTGATGCTTACATTGGTTTCTCATATCTTATCCAATGAAATTTATATTCATATTCTTATGGTCATTGTGGCACCAATAAGGATTTTATCGACTCTAATGTTCCAAAATGCTCAATGATGAAAAGTTTCAATGCTAAAGGTTCAGTGACTACACCTTAGGTTGCATTCATGTTAGACTTACATCTTCATCTACATCTTCATGGTGTTGAAATCTTCATAATATCAATATCTCTCTCCAATGTGAAGGATCTAAGGTTCTTATCGATGAATCTTCCTTTTGCCAATTGGTTAGTTGTGCGTTGATTGATGTGAAAATGACACCCCTAGCTAATTTGACTGTCTAGATTCCATTTTTAGGATCAAAATTAAAATTTGAAATCATTTTACTTGTCATTTTTGACGTTTGACTTTAAGAGTCAACTGTAGCTAATCGCTTACACCAATGGAAATCTATCATAATTTCTTCTAAGCAATCCTCCTATAATATTTTTGGTCAATCTTGGTCAAACATGACCTCCCATCAAGTACATCTTTTTTCCTACCACTTGGGACATCTTGCTAATCAAATGAGCTTCTTCTTGCATCATGTTATCAATCAAATTTCTTCTGATCACTGGGGCACCTATCCATATTTAGATTTCTCTCCCGAGGGAGCAGGATCAAGACATCAATATTCTAGTGATTGCCTCCTTAATCAAGACCCCATTACTTGGGACATCTCAACTTCATCTCATCAAATCAAGCTGAAATCATCTTAAATCAAAAGAAACCTAATCAATGGTCTTATACAATGCTGAATACACTTGAAACTAGACAAGATCGGTCTTATACGAGCTGTTCATTATTGAAACCATATACATTGATCAAATTCACTTCATCGCTTCAAATCAAGTCAATTTTCTTGCCAATCAAATCTCTTAATGGTAATCAGTTTCATCGCTTCAAATCAAAATGGCTATTCGTTCAAACCAATCAGAAGGTTTAAGAGTTCTTTATAGATCTTTATTTTCATCACTTCAAATCAAATTGATCATTTTTTTGTATATTTGATCGATCTTCGTCCAATCAAGCTCAGAGTCAGTATTCTTCGACAAGAATGGTTTCATCATTTCAAAACAAATTATTTTGGGTCTTCTCGCTAACAATTGTTTGAATCAATGCACTAATCGCACATCAATTAAAAGAAGGGAAAATGTAATGACCTAAAAATGGTCATCCAAACCCTAGACCCCTAATCTCCATCACATATCAAGAAACCCTTATCTTGACTATCCCTAAGTCCTAAATCAAATAGGAAATTCATCAATTTGAATCTCATGTGACCTAAACCCTAGGTCCTAATCAATCATCCCACTTAATTAATTAATTAATTCCTAAAACCACAATACATTGGCAAATAAACCTTAAGTTAATTATTTAATTGATATTCTAATATATTAATTAAATAAAATTGTTAAATTGTCAATAAAATTCAAAAAGGAATTAAATTAATTGATAAAAACAAAATGTGCATTTAAAATCAATTAAATCTTTAAAAATGCATATGATGTCATCAATTTTAGTTAACTGATTATTAAATTGGAAAAAAATTTGTTTTATTCAGTTAACTTATTCTTATCTTTTCTATTTTTGGAAACAAATTTGTTTTATTTAGTTAACTTAATCTTATCTATTTATCATCTAGGAAACAAAGTTGTTAACTAAAAATTGATTTTGGAAGTTTCCAAAATAACTAATCAATCAGTTCAGTCAACTGACTTTCTCAACCAATCATCATCTTTTCACATGGATTGTGCTTCTTCAATCAAATCTAAGCCACTCTTTTCTTTTGATCTTGATTGTCGATTCGAGAGAGATTTCCATAAAAGAGAGCTTCTTTCCTTCACAAAAGATCCTAATTTTTCACTATCGTTATTATACTTTTTTTAGCATTCAAGCATTTTGCATTCTTAGTTTTCAATTTCTTAGTTTTAGTTTAATTTTTTTTCAAATCATGCAAACTTCTTAATCTTAGAGCACATTTGATTTCGGTGTTTTAAAATCAATCATACATTTAATTTTTTGCTTTAAAATGAACTCGTGTTTAGTGTGTATGAACAACAAATCTGCATTTGCATATCATTTAGAATAAATCATTTAGCTTTCTTTAAATCCTTCATTTAGGATCTGGTGTAGTCACTGTTTCTTGCAATGACCTAAGAGTAAGATTAAAATTCCTTCCTAATAGAAGGCAATGATCCAATTTCAGTTAGCCTAGATCATTTCAGTATTATGATTTTGTCATTTTATTTAATAAGCTAACGCCCTAATGGTTCATTGAAGTGTTTGTTTGTGGCTGCAGGTACTTGAATGGGTATTTTATTGTAAGAGGATTCAAACAATTATTGTCCATTTCTCGCCACCTAGGAATAGGGTTTGATTGTTGTGCTTGGTTCTACAATATCTCCATGATGTGTCTTTCATGAGTGAAACACCAAAACAAACAATCAAAATGAACATCAAAATGATCAACGATTCAAAATCTGCACTCTTAGGTGTTAAACTGTCAACTCTTGTCCAAGTTTCTACATCTAGAGTTAAAATTTTGGAAATCTATCAATTTTATCTCCAATTCTATCTTCCATCATGTTGGTTTTATTTGGATTTTCACAAATCTATGTTCTCACAACATCACTGCTAGTTTTTCCTTGACTATAATCTGTTGATAGTCTGACTCGCTTGTTGTTTCGAGATCTGACTTTGTTGTGCTGGTCCTAGTGACTTTTATTTTAATCATCTTTGTCCAGGTTGTCCTTATCCTAAGTTGTGAGAGAAAATTTTTTTAACCTTGACTCAATACCAGAGTCTTTGCTTCTCCCTTTGAGTTGGACATTATCTCTTTGGTCTTTTGGTCTTGGACTTAGTCAGCACTTTAGATATCACTTCAACACTATCAGGCGATCAATTTTTTCATCATACCTTCTCTTCATTCTTCTAAGCAAGTGCATGAAGGCAATATTACAATGTATAAAAGTAAATGGGATAAACCTTATGGTCCTAATATCAAGAAAGAAGAGATTCGTATTGCAGCCCTATCAAAGTAACTTCAAACTTTGAAATTTGAAATCCAGGAATTAAAGGGGGAAAATGATACACCATCCAAAAATTCATCATTAAGATCAATTTGTCCTTTGCTATTTGATCATGATTCTCACATCTCTCCACTTCCTTCCAACATGGATAAATCTTGGTATGTAAATCCTATCTTTGATTAAGAGAGTGGATCCAAAGCCCTAAAAGCTACTGAAAACACCACAAAGTCTCCCTCCAAAGGGGTTAGTAACCTCATGAAAGAAAAACCTTGGGTTAAATGAAAGAGGGACTTCACTCCTTTGGGAAAATCTTATGAATCAAAATTGGAAGTGTTGAAAATGAGTTGGGTAACTAAGAGCGGAGGGGTGAATCAGTTACCACAAAAACAAATCCAAGTCCCTTAGATGTCTTAAACAAATTTGTCATTGTTGCTCGGTTAACACAGATATTCTACTATCACTCGGTTAACATAGAAAATATTAAGATATTAACTGTGATTATCCTTTAGTAATGAATAGAAGAAACATAAACCATAAACAAAATTAAATGTACACAGATAACACCAAGATTTAACGTGAAAACCCAATATGGGAAAAACAACCAATTGCAACTAGTCACTTTTTTTCCCTCTTTTGTTAGGATCCAACCTTGTTAAAGGTTAAAATAACATATTGTTAGGTGTGACCCTATTAGAGGATTTAATCACCTTGTAAGGAGTGGCCTTGTTAGAGGTGTTCTAATACTTTAATGCAAAAATGTCACCTTGTGAGAGAATTTACTAAAGACTGTTAAGTCTACTATGTTAAGAGATTTTGATCACTGCTACAATTGTTAGAAAGTAACAATGGATTGACCTATTCTGATAAGAAACTATCTTTGTTGATTCAAATATCTATTCTGGATTTAATTAATTGATCCTCACTTGATCATATATTCTGTTGCAGTTCTCTGTGTTCTGTCCTCAATCAAAATCCCATCTGATTTTGCCTTCACTCTTCATGTCATAAACATATGTTTTTCACACACATATTCAATCCAAACTTGACCTTATATATATGATAAGCCTAGTCAACTCATCCTTAATATCCTTCCAAATAAATAATTAAACTCATGTCTATCGGCTGCATATAAATATTTATCCATAAAATATAAACTACAGCTAGTCGGCAGACACTAACTATTTAACTCGGTCAACATTGAAATCCTTCAATGCCTGACCAACCCTATAATGCCCGAGTGAACTTGGTTAGAACTGAAAAATCACTTTTTTCCTCGTCAATGCATGAGATTTTTTGGCATGAACTGACTATGCTTGGATAGGATTAGACATTTTTGTAAACATCACTATACTTGTGTAAACATCAATCACAATACACAATTGAATAATTGTCATCAACAATCTCCCTCTTTGGCATTGATGGAAACACAACATTTCATAATACAAAGAATTATAGAGCAACAAACATAAAAATGAAATTTTTATTAATGTCCTTAGCTTCATTCTGATTCTCATCCAAAAAACTCCCTCTATCTTCACAATCAATGAAATACAAATTTCTCCCTCTTACATTAATCTCTATTTCTAGTAAATTTCTCCCTTTGTCACCAATTTCTCCATCAGTAATCTTTAGGACATCAGTAATCTCCCCCTCTTTGACAACCAATGTAAAAGAAAACATATCAAATGAAGTTTTAATGTACATGTTTGTACTAATTCATATGCAATAGGCTCTAGATATCTGCATCAACATGTTAAGTATGTTATGTAGCTCGGTTGATACATCACTAAATTGTGTTTTAGTGAGCCTCAGTTAGGGGAATCACCCCTATCTTTCCTCTAAGATACAAAAATGCATCCTTAGGTATTGTTTTTGTGAATATTTATACAATTTGTTCTTTAGTATTCACATATTCCAAACTTACTTCCTTGTCCTGAACCAATTCTCTCAAGAAATGATACTTTATTGCAATATATTTAGTCTTAGTATGCATCAAAGGGTTCTTTGAGATGTTAATAGCATTGGTGTTGTCACAGTAGATAATAATTGGTTCTATGATTTAAACCTTCATACCTGACAATAGCTATTTGAACCATATGATATTTGAACAATTTACTACTGCAACAACATATTGTACTTTTGTTATATATTGAGAAATGCGGTTATGTTTCTTGCTTGTCCAGGATAATAACCGCTTTCCAAGAAATAATGCTACACCACTTGTGCTCTTTCTTTCATCAAGACTTCCATCCCAATCAGCATCAATAAAAGTCTTCAAATCAAAGTTTCCTCCTTTCTTATACCATAATCCATAATCTTCAATACCCTTAAGATATCTTAGAATCATTTTAAGAGCCATCAAATGATTCTCTCTAGGATTAGCTGAAAACCTTACAACAATACCAACTAATAATGCAATATCAAGTTTGGTGTGAACAACATATTGAATTTTACCAATCATGGATCTGTAGGTAGTTTGGTTTACTTCCTTTGAATCATCATCCTTAGAAAAATTATGTCCAGTAGGCATAGGTGTTCCAATTGGTCTTGAGTCTTCCATCCCAAATTTATTCAATATCTCTTTGATGTATTTAGACTGGGTAATTTAGATACCATCCTTCATTTGATAGACTTGTAATCTAACAAAGAATTTTATTTCACTAAACATAGACATTTCAAATTCCTTACTCATAGCTTCAGAGAATGCTTTGCATAATTCATCATATCTAGTAAATAATATATCATCAAAAAATATGTCTGCTAATAGTATCTTGTTCTGAGGTCCTTCTTTGAGATACAAGCTACTATTGTCATTAGTTCTTTGAAATCCAATGCTTATCAAGTAACCATGTATTATTTCATACCAAGCTCTACGAGGTTGTTTCAGTCCATACAATGCTTTGTGTAATTTGTAAACCATATTCCTTTTGTTAGGATAAAAAAAACCTTCAGGTTACTCAATATAGACTTCTTCAAGAATTCCATTCAGGAATGCATATTTTACATCCATTTGATATACCTTGTATCCTCTATGTGCAACATATGTTAGAAGAGTTCTGACTCCTTCAAGTCTTGCAACAAGAGAAAAAATTTCTTCATAATCATTACCCTCTTCTTGAGCATATCCTTTACATACTAATCTTGCTTTGTTTCTGGAAACTTGTCCTTTCTCATTCATCTTGTTTCTGAAAACCCACTTAGTACCAATCACATTCTTATCTTTTGGTCTAGGTACAAGAGTCTAGGTTTTGTTCTTTTCTATCTTCTCAATCTCTTCATTCATTACCTTGATCCAACTTTCATCATTCAATGCATCTTTAATAGTTCTAGGTTCAATTTAACTAATCAAATACATGCCTTTAATTTTTCTCCTTGTCATTACACCTTCTATTTGATATCCAATTAATTTTTTTGATGCATGATGCCTTCTGACATATTTTGCAAGTACAGGATCCTTCCTTCTTGATTCTAGGTGTGTTCCACTTGGTTCACCATGCTCAAAATTTTTGTTTTGTTATTTCATCTGATACTTGGGCTCCACTATCTGAGACTCAGGCACCTCTATCTAAGACTCGGGTGCCCCTATCTGTGACTCAGTTCCCTCTATCTGTGACTTGATTTTTTCAATCTGTGACTTAGTTTCCTCTACCAGCAGCTCAAGTTGCATAGGCTGCAACTTAGGTTGAATTGTTTGAGTTTTTGCAGATGAATTCAATGGTTGACAGGGATTCTATCCAATCACCATTGCTTGTGTCTTAGGTATAGTATTAGGTTCATAATACATAAATTTTTTGTAATCCTGAGGCTCTTTACTGCTCTTTTTTTCACCTCTTTCTGCAAACTCATCAATCCTTACATGCACACTTTCTATGAATTTATGAGTAGAAAGATTCAAATATTTATATGCTTTTCTTTTATAGGAGTATCCTAGGAATATACCTTCATCACCTTTTACATCAAATTTAACATTTCTTGCTTCCTTCAATATGTAAAATTTATTTCCAAATACTTTGAAATAGCGAACAATAGGTTTATAGCCATACCATAATTCAAAAGGTGTCTTCTCAGTACCTTTCTTCAGTTGAACTTGGTTCAAGGTGTGAATTGCAGTGTTGATGGCTTCCTTCCAGTATTTGGTAGAAACATTATTTTCAATCATCAAGGTTCTTGCACAATCCATAATGGATTTGTTCCTTCTTTTAGCTATACCATTCTATTATGGAGTAGCCGGGGTAGATACTTGTCTTTCAATTCCTCTTTCATTGTAGAATTTATTGAATTCATTAGAAATGAATTCTCCTCCTTTGTCAGATCTTAATCATTTAAGTTTCTTTCCTATTTCTTTTTTAACTCTGGCTAGGTACCATTTGAACATCTAAAAGGCTTCTACTTTTTCTTTGAGAAACATAACGGTCATCATTCTGGAAGGATCATTAACAAATAGAATGAATACTTCTCACCTGTGTAATTTTTTGTTCCAATTGGTCCACATAAATCAGTATGTACCAATTCAAAAAATTCTTTTGTATTGTAATTCTTTCTCTTGAAGCTAGTTTTTCCCATCTTCCCAATTTGACAGTGTTTGCATATTGCTAATTTAGGTTACTTCAGAATAGGAAATCCTCTTTCTCTTTTATTCTTGCTTATGTTGACCAGGTTGTTAAATTTCACATGACATAACCTTTTATGCCATAACTAGCTTTCTTCTACTTGTGCAATAAAACATGAACTTTCATTGAGATCAAGATATAATAGATTACCTTTTGTTTGTCTACCAGTTCCAACTAGGCTTCCGTCACCATCTAGGAGCTTGGCCTTACCATTCATGAATTCTACCTTGAAACCAATGTTATTCAGTTGTACCACACTTATTAGATTACACCTTAGTCCTTCAACCTAATAAGAATTATCACATTTGATTCCTTCTGTTAAAGAAATACAACCTTTACCTTTCACATAGCAGGGTTCATCATTCCCAAAACTCACACTCACACCATCATAGTGCTCAAGATGTTCAAATTTGGTTTTATCACCAGTCATGTGGTGAGAACAACCACTATCAATTATCCAAGTTTCATTCTTGCTAATATGAGAATATAGTGTTGTATTTTCATTATCTTCATTATCTGACTCATCATTAATAGAAATATAAACCATTTAATCTTCATCTTCATCACTATCAGAATGTTTAGCAATGTAGCAAGACTTATTACCTTTGTCTTTGTAGCTTTCATAGATTTTGAAATATTTCTTGCCTTTGTACTTGTTGAACTTTTTCTCACCTTTGTCTTCCTTGTTTGGACACTTACCAGCAATGTGACCAACTTCATCACATAAAAAAAAAATTAATGATATTCTTCCTTTGTAATATCCTTTTCCTTTTGCAGCTCTCCTTGCAAGTAATGCTTCAATGATTTCAAGATCTTCATCATCAGATTCATCATCACTATCACTGTCAATCTATTTTCCTTTCTGTTAGTAATAAATAAGAGCGAGGGGGGGGGGTGAATCAATGGCCTCAAAAATTTATCCTTATTCTAACCACCAATCAAGTAAACCTCAAATTATTATGTCCCTACAAGATGCATGCCATGAAATACTTATAATGATTAATTGTCTATCAATTTTCCTTGTCTATCCTTATTCTCCTTGATTACCAGTAAGTAGTATAACTATTTACCAAAATACAGTAAATATGTAGAGTATACTGATAAATCTAGAAATGCATATGTGAAATGTAAAACTGTAAAGTAATAAACCATACACACATAACACATGGATTTTAACGTGGAAACCTTGTTAAGGGAAAAAACCACTAGGACCGGTACCCCAAATTTTCACTCTTCGGAAGTGAGCCCTATTAGGAGCCAACCCTGTTAAAGGTTACAAACACAGTGTTAGGTGTGACCTTGTTAGAGGATTTTACACATATAGGTTGTCACTTAGTATCAGGCATCTAATGCTACCATCCTTGATTCAGCCTCTCTCTTAGACCGTCAATAGGCATTGGGCATATCCAATGCTACTTTCATGAATCAACCTTTTTGACACTCCTTGGGATGTACCTCAATATATAGAAGACTATTAAGTCCTTCTCTATTAAGAGACTTGATGCTTCAATGGTTAAACTAAAACAAAATGACATGTTTCTAATGCAACTTGAATTGAAGATTTTCAGATCTATTTAAGTACATTACCTCTCTGATCAATGTATCAATTCAATTCTTTTGTGCTCCATAATTTCTGCTCTATGATGATGTGCTCACTGTTTGTCGGTGTCTACAGAATTCCTTAGGTCTCTTTCAGCTCGATTGATCAGTACTGCATGAAGTTGTTGCTAGAGTACATAGTTTTTCCCACTTATTAATTATATCATGTTGATATTAATTATTAAGTCAGTCGTACTCTATTTTTCACTTAAGCTTTCTCTTAGGTTATCCTTTTCCTCTTTTTAGGGTTTCATTCACCTTTAAGGTCGAATGCTTGTATTTAGTTTTGCACACTCTCTGAATAGATTTTGAGCTCTCACATTTTGAGCACAGAAAGGTTTCTGCTTTTTCTGTCGTTAGCTTCATTCTTTGCAACAGGTATTTTGCATGCAGGTGTTCTTGGCAAGCTGTGAAGTTAGATTTCTCAACTTCTACATGGTATCAGAGCCACCCTGTCACTGCCTGGTTTGAAGGTTTTTGGAAGCCACGATTTGAAGATGACAGCCACAACTTTTCTAGGGTTTTTTTTGTCACTTTGAAGGAGGCGCTATTCTTCAGAGCCTTTTGAGCAAAAAAAGACTCCACCATTGCATTCAGAAGGCTTGGGAGAGTCAAAATACCTATAAAGTTTGACCATTTTGGTCACAGTGACCTTAGGCAAAGAAATTTAGCCTCCTAGGCCGTACGGGCACATTTTTAAAAAAAAAAAATTAAAAACAAAGGTTTTTTAATAAAGTTTGGGGCTGCCAGAGCGTGCTGCCAATGCACCACCCTGGTGCCACCCCACAGCCAGCCCAGCTTGGCTCACACAGGCTCGCGCCGCCCACCGGTCACCCAGCGACTGCCTAACACCGGCGGAGTAGCTCTCTAACCAGCGGCGCCACTAGCAGCTACGCTGCTGCCTGGGAACCACTCGGGAGCAGCCAGCCACCGGCAACCATTACCAGTCTATTGCCAACCCACCACCAGTGCCTGTGGGTGACAGAGGTGACATCACCCTGATGTCAGCACCTCATTTTTTTACTTTTCTGGTAAAAATTCAAATTTTTTGGATGTTATTTCACTTTTTCGGTGATCGAAATTTTTTTCTAGCGACAGCCTCGATGGCCGTCAATTTTTTTCCAATGGGTGGTGACGGGTGTTTGAACATCAAATTTTATCCAGTGTCTGGTTTTTTCCAGAGAGTTGGTCTTTGGAGGGGCACTTGGTTTTTTGGTTAGCACCCCAGTTATTTACTTTTCCAGCAAAAATTCAATTTTTTCAGACATTATTTCACTTTTCCAGTGACTGGAAAAAAATTTCAGCGACAGCCTCAATGACCGTCAATTTTTTTCCAATGGGCGGTGATGGGCATTTGAACGGAAAATTTTATCCAGTGTCTAGTTTTTTCAGAGAGTTGGTCTTTGGAGAGGCATTTGGTTTTTTGGCCATAACTTGAGCATACGGTGTCCATTTTTGAAAAATGAAATATCATCGAAAAGGTGCTTCTAAGCCGGATGTGTTGATGCTGGTCTTGATTTCTGGTACTACCATTTGAGCTCCTATTTTTGGCATCCAAATTGAGGCTTTGTCTCCCTCCTTCTCTACATTTGGACCTCAAGTTTTTCTCTTATTCTTTGTGGTTTTTTGTTTCATCTTGTGGTGTACGGGAGTTAGGTTGATAGTTTGTGGGGGGTGCCTATTTCTTTCTGCATTTTCAATTCAGAGAGACCCTTCTACTTTTGTCTTCTTCTCTCAATGTCAGACACATCCATTGTCATTCTAACTCCACATAACTACCACACATGGAAGCCACAAATGATCAGGCTCCTCATGTTAGGAGGTTTATGGTCCTACCTAGATATAGTTCAGCCAGTTCTACAGAGGCCTTATGAGGCTCTTATGCATAGAAATAGGATGGATGAGGCAATGGGCCTCATTTCCATGAATATTTTAGATGGGTTGTTATTCCACTTAGATGGTCTGACCACACCCATGGATATGTGGGAAATGTTTTCTACCTTGTTTGGCACCATGAATCAGTTCAGGATTCTCCAGATAGATGCAGAGTTCACCTCCTTGGCACCTAAATCATTCACCAGTATTAAGGACTTCTTGATGAAGTTCAAGTCTCTTCGATCTATTTTACAGGTTGTTGGAAAGACGAAGTCAGATGATGAGTGTATCTTTCTAATACTCTCAAAGCTTCATGGTCCTTATCAGATTTTCACTTCTACCTTCTACTCTACTATGGATGCACTAGGTGCACAGCATGTTATGCCCTCTTTTGAGACCTTCTGTGACAGGTTAACTCATGAGCAGTCCAAGCTCAGTCAGATGGATTCTCTTACAGGTTCACAGTCATAGGCATTGCTTGCCAAGTCATCTCAGGATACACAAAAGTTGAAGCTGAAGTAGATATTTGATTCCTCTTCTCAGCACTCTACTGGCCCACCATCTTCTTCTAAGAAGGAGAAATAGAATACTCAGCACCCTACATGTTCCTATTGTTAGAAGGGGTCCCATGATGAGTCACAGTGTTTTCAGAAGAGATTTGATGGCTATGAGAAATAGATTATAGATTTGCAATCTCTCCTTCAAAAGAGCACTATTTCCTCTCCATCCTCACAGGGGTCTGCTTTTCACCCTTCTACCTCATCTTCGACATCTGGATAGGATTTTGGATAGGGTCATGCATTACAGGCTTCTGTTGCATCCCCTTCATAGGTCCCTTGGATACTTGATTCAGGTGCTTCTCACCATATGGCGTCTTCTCTGGAGATCTTCTCTTCCATTGAGGCTTCTCCTATTCCCCACATTCTCATGGGGAATAACACTGTTATGCCAGAATATGGGAAAGGTTCTATACACATTCAAGATGGCACACTCAATGATGTAATGTATGTTCCATCTCTATCTGCAAACATTCTCTCAATTTACAAGATTACACACAATAGATTAGGGAAGATAGTTGAGTTCACGCTAGATTCAGTCTTCATTTGGGATAGTGTGATAGGTGACATTATTGCTACAGGGACAATTGATCATTCCACCCATCTCTACACCTTCACACATTTTGGTCCACCATCTTCATTATCGGAGCTCAACTCTCCTCTTCTGTGAGAGCATCATGTGGTGTAGTCAGGTCACTTGAACCTCTGTGTTGTTTATGAGACCACTACTGTGACTGCCACACCACATCTTGCTAAGATTCTTTCTCTTTAGCATGACTCTTCTTCATCACTACTAGACCCTCCAGCTCCATTCATCGAACCACCAGGTGTAGTTGTTGAGGATTCTATAGAGGACACTCTTCTCCTCTCTCATGATAGTGTCAGCACACCTGTCATACCACTTGTATTGGGGATTCCATTTTAGGATCCTCATGTCTTCTCATTTGAGCATCAACTCAACCTTCAAGTGACACCTCATCTTTCGAGGTCACCTCTTCATTGCTCACTTCCTTTCACTCTTTTGTATTGGATTCATGGTGGTTTATTCATTGATCTAGCGGTTCTTTCATTCTGGGGGGGCTTTGGAGCCTCGACCCTCTCTCACGGGGGGGTTAGCAACACGCATTGTACTCATGGCTTTGAGATAGTCTCTTGAATTCATTCTTTGTCTTTTTCTTGCTTTTATATCTCCTTTTGGAGAGGATTTTTTTCCACTGGGTTTTCTCCTTTATCTCCGGTTCACAGAGATTTCTTTGTATTGGGTACCTGATTAGGCCTTGTTACCGGGACCCATTTCTTTCTTTCATAGCTGTGCTAGGTTAGCTTACCTCCTAAGCTTTGCTTAAGGGGGGTGTTAGAGTACATAGTTTTCCCCACTTATTAATTATATCATGTTGATATTAATTATTAAGTCAGTCATACTCTATTTTTCACTTAAGCTTTCTCTTAGGTTAGCCTTTTCCTCTTTTTAGGATTTCATTCACCTTTAAGGTTGAATGCTTGTATTTGGTTTTTCACACTCTCTGAATAGATTTTGAGCTCTCACATTTTGAGCACAGAAGGGTTTCTACTTTTTCTATCATTAGCTTCATTCTTTGCAACAGGTATTTTGCATGCAGGTGTTCTTGGCAAGCTGTGAAGTTGGATTTCTCAACTTCTATAGTTGTTCTTCATCAGTTTCTTCTTAGCATCCTCTTTCTATTCACTTCCCTTAATCCATTTTTCATGTGATATGGAAATGAATTAAGCTTGTCTCTTATATAGACATAATATTCATTGATTATTGATTCTTGATTCTTGATTCTCGATTCTTGATTCTTGGTGTGAAAAACAATCCAACCAATCTGATATAAACTATAACTCCTGATTTATCTCATAGTTATCTTTATGCCAACTATACAAATCTTCTTTAAATCAATCACTTAACTCTGGTCAAATAAAATAAAGAAAACAACCAGTTAAGTCTATCTTTAGCTCTTGCCAGCTAGATATTTTGTCTTTTTCTTAACTCTCTGTTCCATCAGTCAACACTTTAGTTAGTCGTCAGTTACAACTGCTAGCTCCATCGATGTGACTTTAGTTAGCTTCGGGATCTCCGTCTATTAGGCAACTCTACTTTTATTTTGTCAGGCATCCTATGGTTTTTCTTTGTTGTCCAACATTGTCTTCTGGTCATCGAGTATCACTGTGAATTTTCTTCTTTGTCTTTACTGATGGTGTGCACTCCGTCGATGTTATCTGTCACTTAGTGAATACTTAACTTTTATGCATTACTAAAAGCATAACCTTTGTTCTATTGATTCTCTGAAGTATTTTTGGCATTATGTACATGACTGTATAGATGATATCAAGTTGACATTAATGACAATACAAACCATTAACTGATTTAATGCCTTGCATTATCTTCAAATTAACATTGACAAACATTTAATTAGTTACATGCTATCAATCTCTTCCTTTGGCATTGATGGCAACAAACTTATATTATCACACTATACTATTTCTAATATAATATGAAATAAAATTTATTTGAGATTCATCAAACTACCGAATAGTTTGAAGACTGATAAATGTCTGAACTTTGGTAAGCTCTGTTTTATCTTAGATTTGATTCTTGCATCTCTCTGTTTACTGATGTGTTGAATCTTCTTCTTGTGTCAATTTCTCTCCTTTGACTGTTCTCTCTTTTGTGATGTCTTTTTGAATTGTTAGCAACTCCTCCTTTGTATTAACTCCTTCATACAAACTCTCTCCCTATGGATATGATCTCTCCCTATTGGAGTAATCAGATAATGGATAATCTTTTTTTTTTTTTTTTAAGACTGTGATAATATGGATAAACTCTCTACCTTTGACAACAATGCCAAGAAAATATCTTACAAATATCTCACATTAATTCCAAGTGATCTTTTCTCTCCATCCATAATATATTCCTTGAATTGCCCTTATCCATTAGCAATACAACAATATGCCTTGGTGCTTAGTTCTGATATATACTTGTCTGTATATAGATGTAGCTTTAAAGTTCTTCTCTTTTCTTGCATCAACATGAATGATATTATGATAAGAAGTAGGCAGATGCAGCCTTCAATCTTTTACTGACTGGTAGACAAGGGTTTTACCCATAGTCTCTTTCTCAAGTACTCAAACGTATCCTTGGGTAGTGGCTTTGTGAAGATATTGACCAATTATTCTTTTGATTGCACATACTCAAGTATCACCTCTTTTTCTTAAACTTGTTCTCTTAAGTAATGATACTTGATGGAAATGTGTTTAGTTTTTGCATGAATGACTGGATTCTTGGAAATGTTTATTGCACTGGTGTTATCACAATAGATAGTCAATGGTTCTAAGATCTTCATATGCATATCTTCCAACAACTGTTTGATCCATGCTATATTTGAGCAATTTGTAGCAGCAACAACATATTCTACTTCTGCAGTAGACTATCAAATGCATCCTTGCTTCTTGCTAATCCATGTGACAAGTTTGTCACCCATAACGAATGCTCCCCCACTTGTGCTCTTTCGGTCATCAATATTTCTAGCCCAATCAGCATTGGTAAACACCTTTAGTTCAAATTTTCCTTGTCTTCTACACCCTAAGCTAAATTCCTCAGTATTCTTCAGATATCTTAGAATTCTTTTTATAGTAGTCATATGTGATTCCCTGGGGCTAGCAGAAAATCTAGCAATAATTTGTACTGCATGTGCAATATCTGGTCTAGTGTGTACAACATACATGATTTTTCCAAACATTAATCTATACAAGTCTGATTTACCTCTGTTGTCTTGTCCTCCTTTGTCAACTTACATCTAGTAGCCATCAGTGTTCCAAATGGCTTGGATTCTTCCATCTTGAATATTTTCAAGACCTCTTTAATGTACTTGGATTGTGTAATGAAAATACCTTCTCCTTGTTGCATGATCTTGAGACCAAGAAAGAACTTGATCTCACCAAACATAGACATCTCAAATTCTTTTCTCATCTCACTAGAAAATGATTTGCATATCATATCATTGCCTCCAAATATGATGTCATCAACAAATATTTCAGCAATTAGGGTGTTAGCATCAGTATCTTCTTTTAAGTAAAGATTACTGTTTTCACTAGTCCTTATAAATCCAATACTTATTAGATAGGAATGAAGTCATTCATACCAAGCTCTTGGAGCTTGTTTCAATCCATACAAGGCTTTTTGAAGACTACATACCATGTCCTTCTTGTCTAGATCAAAAAACCCTTCTGGTTGTTCAATGTATACCTCTTCTTCAAGTATTCCATTTAGGAATGCTGACTTGACATCCATTTGGTATACCTTGAATCCTTTGAATTCAGCATAAGAAAGTAATATCATTACTCCTTCTAGCCTAGCAACGGGTGCAAAGGTCTCTCCATATTCTATACCTTCCTCTTGTGCATACCCCTTGCATACTAGTCTTGCTTTGTTCCTTGTGACTTCTCCATTCTCATTCAGCTTATTCCTGAATATCCATTTTATACCGATGACAATCTTGTCATCTGGTCTTGGAACAAATGACCATGTTTTTTCTTCTCAATATTCTCAATCTCATCATTCATATCACTTATCCATTCCTCATTATCTAGTGCAACATTGAGAGATTTTGGCTCAAACTCACAAATTAAACAATTTGAGTTTAAAGACTTACTTCTTGTTCTTGTACCAACTTTCTTATCTCCTATGATTTGGACCTCTGGATGGTTCCTTCTTACATATCTTGCAAGTACAAGTATAGTCCTTTGTCTATCAGCTTGATCATTATTTTTATTTTCATTATGTTCTGCATCACCTTGCACATTATCTTGATCATTATCCTGACCATTGGTATTTGCAGCCTGATGCTCGGGAGCAATTATTTGTAGCTCAAGGACTCTACATTGTTGGTAGGGTAGAGTTTCAGGTTCTTCATTGTAAGTGAACTTATTGTAGTCCTCTAATTCTTTAGTTCTTTCTTGTTCATTCTTCTCTACAAATTCATCTATCTTTACATTTGCACTTTCAATAATTTTGTTAGAGGCTTTGTTTAGACATTTGTGAGCCTTTCTCTTGGTATAATATGCTAGAAAAATTCCTTCATCACTCTTGGAGTCAAGGTTTCCATTTCTATCATCTTTTATAATATAACATTGACTGCCAAAATTTTTGAAATAACTCACATTGGGTGTGTATCCATACAATAGCTCATAAGGTGTCTTCTTGGTGTATTTCTACAATTGTACTCTATTCAGTGTGTAAACAGCAGTACTGATAGCTTCCCTCCATAATATTTGGGTGATGCCTTTTTCTATCATCAGTGTTCTAGCACAATCAACTATTGATTTGTTCCTTCTCTCAGCAATTCCATTTTGTTGTGGTGTTCTTGGTGCAGAAACCTGTCTTTGTATACTAAGCTCATTACAAAAGTTAGTGAATTTATCTGATATAAACTCACCTCCTCTATCTGATCTCAAACATTTTAGATCCTTACCACTTTTTTCTCTACCAAAGCCTTATACCATTTAAACATCTTAAATTCTTCTGATTTATCTTTTAGAAACATAATTGTCATCATTCTAGGCTAATCATCAACAAAGATAATAAATATCTATCTCCATAATAACTCATTGTCCTCATAGGTCCACATAAATCAGTATGGACTAATTCTAGAATTGCATCAGATGTATGGGTTTTGCTATTGAAACTAGACTTTGTCATTTTACCTTTTTGACAGTTTTTACACATGATGTTGTTAGGCTTGGTCATTGTCGGTAAGCCTCTGACATTTCTCATTTTGCTAATTCTTATCATGTTGTCAAAGTTCACATGACATAGTCTTTTGTGCCACAACCATATGTCTTTGTTTGTAGCAATCAAACAAGTGGAGTCAGTATCATTCAAATAGAATAAGTTACATTTTGTCTACTCACCGGTACCAATCAGATTTCTAGATTTGTTGAAGATCTTTGCCTTCTTATTTTCAAATGGTACTTTTTGACCTAAATTATTCAACTGGAAAACACTCAATAGATTATAATTCAATTCATTTACCCAATAAGCATTTTCACACTTTATCTCATTATTCAACATTATTGCTCCTCTACCTTCAACTAGACAAGGTGTGTCATTTACCATTCTTACTGGTCCACCCTTGTCATACTCAAAAGTCTCAAACTTTTGATTATCAAAGTTCATATGATGAGTGCAGCCACTATCTATGATCCAAACATCATTTTTGCTAATTTTAGATATGAGAGTTGTTTCTACATACCTTTCTTCATCATTATCTGAATAATCCTTTATAGCCACAAACACCATGTTGATATCTTCATCAGAATTGGTGTCAGTATCATCATCCTTGCATTCTTCTAGGAAGCTGACCTTCTTTCCTTTGTCCTTAAATTCTCAGGTATCTCTTCTTTCTATTTATCGGTAGCTTCTGTAATCACCTCTATCAGACTTCTTCTCAAAAGATCTGTCATTACTTCTATCATCTTTTCTTTTGTTAGTACATCTTGCAGCAAAGTGTCCAATCTCTTTACAATTAAATCATACAAGTGGTAACTTGCCTTTGTATTTACCTTTGCCTCTCTACATTCTTCTAGCCATAAGTGCTTCTATTTCATCTAGATCTTCTTCTTCACTTTCACTTTCACTATCTTTTCTAGATGAGTGTCTATGACTTGATTTTCTTATCTTCATAGAATACTTAAGTGCATACTCTAAGTTTGATAAGACACTATTATCAAAGTTATTCATCTCAAATGAAATCAGTCTACCAATTAAACTATCAAGAGCAACTGTATTATTTGTTACTTCTCTCATTTCTTGAATGGAAGAAACTCTAATAGAATATGCAGGCAATAAGGTTCTTAGAATTTTACTTACCACTGTATCTTCTTCTAGTACACCTCCAACTCCTCGAATAGCATTGACTACCTCTTTAATTCTTGTGATGTACTGAGTGATGTTTTCTCTTTCTTTCATTTTGAGATCATCAAAATTTAATCTAAGGCTTTCTGCCTTGGCTCTCAAAACAATTTTGTCACCACCACATACAAGCTTTAGTTTGTCCCACATCTGCTTTGCAGTTTTGCATTCTTTGACATCTTAAATTTCAGCATCGGAGAGTGAGGAAGCAAGCTCTATCATCATGCCATTATGTTCATGCTTCTCTCTCATTTTTTCAACTGTTGGTGCTCCTGTGGGCAACACATATTCAATTTCAAGGAATTGAGTAACATCATTACCAATACCTGATAAGTGGAGTCTTATCCTGCTTTTCCATGAAGCAAAATTATCTTTGTTCAACTTGGGCACATCTTGTCTATTCATCTTGTGATCTTTGGCTTAGGTCTTGAAACCTTCCTTCTAAGCACAAAAGCTCTAATACCAATTTTTAGTAATAACTGAGGAGGGGGGGGGGTGAATCAGTGGCCTCAAAAATTTATCCTTATTCTAACCACCAATCAAATAAACCTTAGATTATTATGTCCCTACAAGATGCATGCCATGAAATACTTATAATGATTAACTGTTTGTCAATTTTCCTTGTCTGTCCTTATTCTCCTTGATTACCGATAAGTAGTATAACTATTTACCGAAATACAATAAATATGCAGAGTATACTGATAAATCTATAAATGTATATGTGAAATGTAAAATAGTAAAGTAATAAACCATACACACATAACACATGGATTTTAATGTAGAAACCCTGTTAAGGGAAAAAACTACTAGGACCGGTACCCCAAATTTTCACTCTTCTGAAGTGAGTCATGTTAGGATCCAACCTTGTTAAAGGTTAAAAAACACACTGTTAGGTGTGACCTTGTTAGAGGATTTTACACATATAGGTTATCACTTAGTATCGAGCATCTAATGCTGCCATCATTGAATCAGCCTCTCTCTTAGACCTTCAATAGGAATCGGGCATATCTAGTGCTACTTTCATGAATCAACCTTTTTGGAACTCCTTGGGATGTACCTCAATATATAGAAGACTATTAAGTCCTTCTCTATTAAAAGACTTGACGCTTCAATGGTTAAACTGAAGCAAAATGACCTATTTCTAATGCAACTTGAATTGAAGATTTTCAAATCTATTTAAGTACATTACTTCTCTAATCAATGTATCAATTCAATTCTTTTGTGCTCCATACTTTCTTCTCTTTGATGTTGTGCTCACTGTTCATCGGTGACTGCAAAATTCCTTAGCTCTCCTTCAGCTTGATTGATCAGTACTGCATGAAGTTGTTCTTCATCGGTTTTTTCTTAGCATCCTCTTTCTATTCACTCCCCTTAATCCCCTTTTCATGTGATATGGAAATGAATTAAGCTTGTCTCTTATATAGATATAATATTCATTGATTCATGATTCTTGATTCTTGGCGTGAAAAACAATCCAGCCAATATGATTTAAAGCGTAACTCCTAATTTATCTTGTAGTTATCTTTATGCCAACTGTACAAATCTTCTTTAAATAAATCACTTAACTCTTATCGAATAAAACAAAGAAAAAAACCAATTAAGTCTATCTTTAGCTCTTTCCAGCTAGATAATTTGTCATTTTTTGAACTCTTTGTTCTGTCAGTCAACTGTTCAGTTAGTCGTCTATTACAACTACTAGTTCCTTCGGTGTGACTTTATTTAGCTTCAGGATCTCTATCCATTGGGCAACTCTACTTTTAGTTCATTGGGCATCCTATGGTTTTTCTTTGTCAGTTAACATTGTCTTCTACTCATCGGGTATCACTGTGACTTTTCTTCTTTGTCTTTGCTGATGGTGTGCACTCTGTCGGTGTTATCTATCACTTAGTGAATACTTAACTTTTATGCATTGCTGAAAGCATAACCTTTGTTCCATTGATTCTCTAAACTCTTTTTGGCATTATGTACATGACCATACAGATGATATCAAGTTGACATCAATGACAATACAAACCATTAACTAATTTAATGCCTTGCATTATCTTCAACTTAACATTGTCAAACATTTAATCAATTACATGTCATCACTTTCATCTTTCCAAGGTTTAATTATAGCTTTGAATGTAGACTCAAGATTGCTAAGATTAGGAGAGTAATTGTCAAAGTTATCCAGCTCAAAGGTTGTAAGTCTTCCAACCAATCCATCTAGAGTTATACCATTACTACATCTCATCTCTTGAATAGCTGAAACTCTAATTGCATAGATAGGAAGTAAAGTTCTCAATACCTTAATAACCACTATTGTGTCTTTAATTACTCCGCATGCAGCTATGATGACTTTGACACTTTTCTTTATTCTTTCACTATATTTTATAATGTCCTCTCCTTTCATTTTCATCTGATCAAATTGACCTCGGAGACTTTCTATTTTGGTTCTCTTTACACTGACATCTCCTCCATGAATATCATGCAGTTTGTTCCACATATCAAAGGTAGTAGGGTAGTCCTTGACTTCATCAAGTTTGAAATAGCTAAGTGCAGAGGATATCAATCATCATTATGTTATGATTCTTCATGTCTATCATCTAATCCATAGTCAAAGGTCTCAGTGGCTCCACATACCTATGGTCCAAGAATTGCAAACCAATATCTCCAATGGTAGATAGATGTAGCCTCATCAAATCTTTCCATGCAGCAAAATTTTCTTTGTTAAGCTTAGGATCTCCCTTTTGTAAGACATCTCTGATCTTTAGCTTATGCCTTGAAACCTTCCCTGTAAGCACTTGCATCTCTGATACCAATTTTTGAAAATAAGTTGAGTAACTTAGAGGGGAGGGGTGAATCAGTTACCAGAGAAACAAATCCAAGTCCCTTAGATGTCTTAAACAATTTTTTCACTGTTGCTCCGTTAACACAAATATTTTGTTGTCACTCGGTTAACATAGAAAATATTAAGATATTAACTATGATTATCCTTTAGTAATGAATAAAAGAAACATAAACCATAAAGAAAATAAAATGTAAATAGATAACACCAAGATTTAATGTGGACACCCAATATGGGAAAAACCACCAATTGCAACTAGTCACTATTTTTTACTCTTTTGAAGTGAGCTCTATTAGGAGCCAACCCTGTTAAAGGTTACAATAACACACTATTAGGTGTGTCTCTTTTAGAATATTTAATCACCCTGTAAGAAGTGGCCTTGTTAGAGGTCTTCTAACACTTCATTGTAGAAATGTCACCTTGTGAGAAGATTTACAAAATACTGTTATGTCTACTCTGTTAAGATATTTTGATCACTGCTACAATTGTCAGAAAGTCACAATGGATTGACCTATTTTGATAAGAAACTATCTTTGTTGATTCAGATCTCTATTCTAGATTTAATTACTTAATCCTCACTTGATCGAATATTCTATTGTAGATCTCTATGTTTTGTCCTCA
>MU228294.1:2388881-2407956 GCA_018584345.1 Thuja plicata
GGCTTTAGGTAAGACCGATGCTACTATCATGAGTCAACCTTCTGGTAATCTGTTAGGATATACCTCAATTACAAAATACTGTTAAGTCCTGCTTTGTTAAGAGACTTAATGCTTCAATGGTTAAACTAAAATAAAATGACCTATTTCTAATGCAACTGAATTACAGGTTTTTAGATATATTTACTTACAATATCTTTCTAATTAATATATCAATTCAATTCCTTTATACTTAACTCTTTCTGCTTTATGATGCTGTGCCTTTCTGTTCGTCGGTGTCTGCAGAATTCTTTAGCTCTCCCTTAGCTTGATTGATCAGGACTGCATGAATTTTATCCTTCATCAGTTTCTCTTTAGCATCTTCTATTAGTTCACTCCCTTGTGTATCTAATTTCTTCTAGGAATGAATTATGCTTGTCTCTTATATAGACATGATATTCCTTAATTCTAGGTTCTTGATTCTTGATTTTTGGCGTGAAAAATAATCTAGCCAAATTGATTTATGGCTTTAACTCCTAATTTATCTCATAGTTATCTTCTTTCCATTTGTACAAATCACTTACTTAACTGTGGTCAAATAAAAAAAATAAAACAACCAGTTAAGTCTATCCTTTAGCTCTGCCAGGTAGATATTTTGTCATTTTTTGATCTCTCTGTTCCGTCGGTCAATTCTGTAGTTCATCACCAATGACAACTTCCAGTTCCATCGGTGTAACTTCAATTAGCTTTGGGATCTACATCCGTCGGGCATCATTGAATCTTTCTCATCGAGAAACACTAGTTTCATCTCGTTGGGCATCCTTTGATTCTGCTTCGTTGGGCAATACTGTCTTCTGCTCGTTGGGCATCACTGTAACTTTATCTCTGTCTTTACCAATGGTGTGCACTCCGCCGATGTATTTTGTCACTTAGTGAATACTTGACTTTTATGCATTTCTAAAAGCATAACCTTTATTCCATTGATTCTCTGAAGTCATTTGCATTATGTATATGACCATACAGATGATGTCAAGTTGACATCAATGACAATACAAACTATTAACTGATTTAATGTCTTGCATCATCTTCAACTTAATATAGTCAAACATTCAATCAGTTACATGTCATCAATCTCTCCCTTTGGCATTGATGGCAACATGCTATATTATCATACTATACTATTGCTAATATAATATGAAATATAATTGTTGAAATTCATCAAATTACCAAATAGTTTATTTTGATAACTGATAAAATGTCTAACCGCTAGTAAGCTTTGTGTAAACTTAGATTTGATTCTTGCAGCTTTCTCTTTTTCTTCTTCTGATGTGTTGTAACCTCTGTTGGTGTCAATTTTTCTCTTTGAATGTTCTGCTTCTTTGATATCTTTCTCTTTTGTTTGTAACATTGATACAAAAAATCTCCCTATGAATATGATCTCTCCCTATTTGGAGTAATTTGATGATGAATAGTTTCTGATGATAATTTGAATACATTCTCTCCCTTTTTCATTAATGCCAAACAAATATTTTCACAAATATCTGACATTTTGTCAAACAATGTCTTCTATGCATAATATATTTCTTGAATTTCCCTTATCTATCATCAATATAACAGTTTTCTCTGGTGCTCTATTCTGATATATACCTTTTTGTATATAGATGTAGTGTTGAAGTTCAGTTGTTGCTTACATCAATCATGATTGATGTTCTAATAATATATGGTTGATGCAATGTTCAGTCCTTTTACTGACTATTAGACATGGGTTTGACCCCTAGTCTTTTTTTTAGGTACTCAAATGTATCTTTGGGTAGTGGCTTGGTGAAGATATCAGCCAATTGTTCTTTTGATTGCACATATTCAAGTGTTACCTCTTTTTCTTGAACTTTTTCTCTTAAGTAATGATACTTGATGGCAATGTGTTTAGTCTTCGCATACATGACTAGATTCTTGGAAATATTTATTGCACTAGTGTTGTCACAATAAATAACTACTGGTTCTTTGATCTTCATATACATACCTTCTAGCAACTGTTTGATCCATGCAATATTCAAGCAGTTTGCAGTAGCAACAACATATTCTGCTTCTTTAGTAGACTGAGAGATGCATCCTTGCTTCTTGCTAATCCATGTGACAAGTCTGTCACCCATAAAGAATGCTCCTCCAGTTGTGCTCTTCTAGTCATCAAGATTTCCAGCCCAATCAGCGTCGATAAACACTTTTAATTCAAATTTTCCTTCTCTTCTATACCATAAGCCAAATTCTGTAGTATTCTTCAGATATCTTAGAATTCTTTTCACAGCAGTTATATGTGATTCCCTAGGGTTAGCAGAAAATCTATCAACAATTCCTATTGCATGTGCAATATTTGGTCTAGTGTGTACAACATACATGAGTTTCCCTATCATTGATCTATATAGAGTCTGATTTACCTCTGTTGTCTTGTCTTCCTTTGTTAATTTTCATCTAGTAGCCATCGATGTTCCAACATGTTTGGAATCTTCCATCTTGAATATTTTCTAAACTTCTTTGATGTATTTGGACTGTGTAATGAAAATACCTTCACTTTGTTGAATGATCTGCAGACCAAGAAAGAACTTGATCTCTCCAAACATAGACATCTCAAACTCTTTTCTCATCTCTTCAGTAAATAATTTGCATAGCATATCATTGCCTCCAAATATGATGTCATCAAAAAATATTTCAGCAATCAAAGTGTTAGCATTAGTATCTTCTTTTAAATAAAGATTATTATTTTCACTAGTCCTCATGAATCCAATACTTAATAGATAGGAATGAATTCATTCATACCAGGCTTTGGGAGCTTGTTTTAATCCATACAAGGCTTTGTGAAGTCTACATACCATGTTCCTCTTGTCTGGATCTACAAACCCTTTTGATTGTTTAATGTATACCTCTTCTTCAAGTATTCTATTTAGGAATGTTGACTTGATGTCCATTTGATATACTTTGAATTCTTTGTATGCAGTATAAGCAAGTAAAATTATTACTCCTATCCTAGCAATGGGTGCAAAGGTTTGTCCATAGTCTATACCTTCCTCTTGTGCATACCCCTTGCATACTAGTCTTGATTTGTTCCTTGTGACTTCTCCATTCTCATTCAATTTGATCCTGAATTTCCATTTTGTACCGATGACATTCTTGTCATTATGTCTTGGCACAAGTGACCATGTCTTGTTCTTTTCATTCTGTTCAATCTCATCATTCATAGCACTTATCCATTCTTCATTATATAGTCTAGCATTGACAGACTTTGGTTTAAACTCACAAATTAAGCAATTTGAGTTTAAAGACTTGCTCCTTGTTCTTGTGCCAGCTTTCTTATCTCTTATGATTTGGTCCTCTAGATGGTTCTTTCTTACATATCTTGCAAGTATAGGTATAGCTCTTTGCATATCAGCTTGATCTTCATTACCTTGCACATTATCTTGATCATTTTCCTGACCATCGGTAATAGCATTCTAACTGTCGGTTGCAACATTCTGTTATTCTAGATTTAAGTACTATTGCTCAGGTAAAGTGATGGGTTCTTCATTATATACAAACTTGTTGTAGTCCTCTGGTTCTTTTGTGCTTTCCAGCTCATTCTTTTCTACAAATTCGTCAATATTTACATTTACACTTTCAACTATTTTGTTAGAAGTCTTGAGTAGACATTTAAAAGCTTTGTTTTTGGTAGAATACCCTAGAAAAATACCTTCATCACTTTTTGCATCTAGCTTTCCATTTCTTTGATCTTTTAAGACATAACATTAACTGCCAAAAATTTTGAAGTAACTTACATTGGGTGTTTTACCATACCATAGCTCATAAGGAGTCTTCTTTGATTCCTTTCTTAATTGTACTCTGTTAAGTGTGTAGATAACAGTGCTAATAGCTTCCCTGTAGAAGATCTAGGTGATGTCCTTCTCTATCATTAGTGTTCTTGCACAATCAACTATTGATCTGTTCCTTCTCTCAGCAATCCCATTTTGCTGTGGTGTTCTTGATGCAGAAACCTATCTTTTTATACCATGCTCATTAAAGAAATTAGTGAATTCATCTTATATGAATTCTCCTCCTCTATCTAATCTCAAACATTTTAGATCCTTACCACTTTGTTTCTCTACCATAGCCTTATACCATTTAAACATCTTGAATGCTTCAGATTTCTCTTTTAGAAACATGACTGTCATCATTCTAGAATAATCATCAACAAAGAGAATAAAGTATCTATCTCCATAATATCTCTTTGTCCTCATAGGTCCACATAAATTATTATGGACTAATTCTAGAATATTATCAGATGTATGGGTTTTGCTTTTGAAACTAGACTTTGTCATTTTACCTTTTTGAAAATTCTTGCACTTGATGTTGTCTAGCTTTGTCATCGTCGGTAAGCCTCTTGCACTTCTTTTTCTACTTATCTTCATCATGTTGTCAAAGTTAACATGACACAACCTTTTGTGCCACAGTCATAAGTCTTCATTTCTAGTCATCAAGCAAGTGGGGTTAGTACCATTCAGATAGAATAAGTTACCTTTGGTCTGTTCACTGGTACCAATCAGTGTTCCTGATTCATTGAAGATCTTTGTCTTCTTGTTCTCAAATTGTTCTCAAATGCTACTTTATGACCTGAATTATTCAGATGAGAAACACTCAACAGATTATAATTCAATCTTTTTACCCAATAAGCATTTTCACATTTAATCAGGTTATTCAGCATTACTGTTGCTTTACCTTCAATTTGATAAGGAGAATCATTTCCCATTCTTACTATACCACCTTTATAGTATTCAAAAGTATTAAAATTTTCTTTGTCACCAGTCATATGGTGAGTGTAGCCACTATCTATAATCTAGATATCATTCTTACTAATCTTAGATATGAGTGCAGTTTCTTCATACCTTTTATCTTCATCTGAATCATCCTTCATAGCTACAAACACTATCTCAATATCATCATCTAGTTCGGTGCCAGTATCTTCATCTTTGCAAGAAGCTAGATAGCTAGCCTTCTTGCCTTTGTCCTTGTAATCTCAGGTATCACTTCTTTCTGATCATTGGTAACCTCTGTAATCTTTATTATCACCTCTGTCAGATTTCTTCTCAAAAGATCTATTCTCACTTCTATCATCTTTTCTTTTAGGACATCTTACAACAAAAGTGTCCAATCTCTTTACAATTAAAAAATACAAGTGGTAACTTACCCTTGTATTTACCTTTGCCTATTAGAATTCTTCTTATCATGAGTGCTTCAATTTCATCTAGATCTTCTTCTTCATTTTTACTTTCACTGTCTCTTCTAGATGAGTGTCTCTGACTAGATTTGCTTATTCTCATAGAAGACTTGAATGCAGATTCTAAGCTTGGTAAGAAACTATTATCAAATTTATTTATCTCAAATGAAATTATCCTACCAATCAGGTTATCAAGAGTGACTATTTTATTTTCTACTGCTCTCATTTCTTGAATTACAGAGACTCTAATAGCATATATAGACAATAGGGTTCTTAGGATTTTACTTATCATTGTCTCCTCTTCAAGTGTACCTCCAACACCTCGTATAGCATTGAATACTTCTTTTTTTCTTGTGTTGTACTACATGATGTTTTCACCTTCTTTCATTCTGAGATCATCAAACTTTCCTTTTAGGCTTTCTACCTTGGCTATCAGAACATTTGCATCACCTCCATGTACAAGTTTCAACTTGTCCCACATTGTCTTTGCATTTTTACAATCTTTGACATCCTCAAATTCAACATCAGAGAGTAAGGTTGAAAGCTCTATAACCATGCAGTTATGTTCATGATTTACTCTCAATTGATCTACTATCAATGGTCCTATAGGCAACCCATATGCAGTATCTAAGTATCGAGTAATATCATTGCCAATACCTGATAAGTGAAGCTTTATCCTGCTTTGCCATGAAGCAAAGTTTTCTTTGTTCAACTTGGGCACATCTCGTATGTTCATCTTGTGATCTTTACTTAGGTCTTGAAACCTTCCTTCTGAGCACACAAGCTCTAATACCAATTGTTAGTAATAACTAAGAGGGGGGGGGGTGAATCAGTGGCCTCAAAAATTTATACAATTTAAACTTTAATCTACCAATCAATACTTCTCCAATTATTAAGCCCCTACAAGATGCATGCCTTTGAAATACTTGAAACAAATAACTATCTGTCAGTTTACCCTGTCTGTCCTTATCTCCTTGATAACCGATAAGCAGTAAACTGTATTTACCGATACTCAATAAATATGCAGAGTGTACCAATCAATCCATAAATGCATATGTAGAATGTAAAATAATAAAGTAATGAATAATACACATATAATAAAAGGATTTTAACGTGGAAACCCTGTTAAGGGAAAAACTACTGGGACTGGTACCCCAAATTTTCACTCTTCTAAAGTGAGCCCTATTAGGAGCCAACCCTCTTAAAGGTTACAAAAACACTGTTAAGTGCGATCTTGTTAAAGGATTTTTATAGATAGGTTGTCACTTAGTATCTGACATCTATGCTACCATCCTTGAATCAGTCTCATGACTTTCAATAGGCTTTATGCTAATCTTACTACCATCCTTGAATCAGCCTTCTTCTTAGACTGTCAATAGGATTTAGGTAAGACCGATGCTACTATCATGAGTCAACCTTCTAGTAATCTATTAGGATATACCTCAATTACAAAAGACTGTTAAGTCCTACTTTATTAAGAGACTTAATGCTTCAATGATTAAACTGAAACAAAATGACCTATTTCTAATGCAACTGAATTGTAGATTTTTAGATCTTTCTGCTCTGTGATGCTGTACTTTTCTGTTCGTCAGTGTCTACAAAATTCTTTAGCTCTCCCTTAGCTTGATTGAGCAGGACTGCATGAAGTTTATCTTCATCATTTTCTCTTCAGTATCTTCTATCAGTTCACTCCCCCGTGTATTTAATTACTTCTGGGAATGAATTATGATGGTCTCTTATATAGACATGATATTCTTTAATTCTAGGTTCTTGATTCTTGATTCTTGGCATGGCTTTAACTCCTGATTTATCTTGTAGTTATCTTCTTGTCATTTGTACAAATCACTTACTTCACTGTAGTCAAATAAAATAAAGAAAACAACCAGTTAAGTCTATTCTTTAGCTCTGTCAGCTAGATATTTTTTCATTTTCTAATCTCTCTGTTCCATCAGTCAATTCTGCAGTTCGTCACTAGTGACAACTGCCAGTTTTTTCGATGTAACTTCAGTTATCTTTGAGAACTCTGTCCGTCGGGTATCATTGGATCTTTCTCTTCAGGAAACACTATTTTTAGCTCATTGGGCATCACTGTGACTTTATCTCTATTTTTACCGATGGTGTGCACTCCGCCGGTGTAGTCTATCACTTAGTGAATACTTGACTTTTATGCATTGTTGAAAGCATAAAATTTATTCTATTGATTCTTTGAAGTCATTGACATTATGTATATGACCATACAAATGATATCAAGTTGACATCAATGACAATACAAACCATTAACTGATTTAATGTCTTGCGTCATCTTCAACTTAATATAGTCAAATATTTAATCAGTTACATGTCATCATTAAGACCATGACATGTCAATTTGGGAATGGTTGTCCACCTACCTAGGAAATTACATTAGTGAATCCCCATATGCATACCTTGGATTGGGAGATGGAGGTGTGGTCATGTCATTTGAATTTCGTGAGTACCCTTACAGTAGATTTTTAGAGGGGTTAAAAAGTGCCTAGGGGTGTCTTGGGGTCATTTTTAGGTAGCCCACTTGTTATACCAATAGGTAAGAGCCATTTTAACCCTAGGATAGCCTCTGGTTGACCAAGAGACCCTTCTAAAAGTTTGTTTCTCAAGTTGGACGAAAATCAACTTTTGGGAGGTTTGATCTTGGGTAGACCACCTTTCCATTTTGATGCAAAGACCTTACTCACCTTTTTAGAGTTTCCTTTCTAGGGTATATTTTTAGAAAGCTGTAAGATATTAGGGAAGAGAGACCAATTAGATGGCTATCCTTCTCCCCATGAGTTTCCTAGTGGTTTTTAAGTGGGGACTCTCCATGTTAGAGAGTTTGTGTAATACCTACCCCTTTGTCTGTCTATTCATATCAATTTTTGATCTCTTTTAGACCATAGTATGTGTGTTAGCTATTTCACATGATTTTAAGGATATTCATGCGTTAATTTTCATAATGTTATTGATCCATTGTTAGATGCATTATATCATCTATTTACATATGATTTGTAATTATGTCATAATAGTTATGTATATGTTAGGATGTCATTTTGATTATGATTTTCTAACAATACTGACCCTATATCTATATGCACATGGATCATTGTGATATTTTACATTACTATTTGTTGTGTTTGGTATGGTATAAGACAGAGTCATAGTTACTCGCTTCGGCGAGATCCACATGATAAATTAGTTTCAACTATTGTTTTTTATATTATATGTATGTATATGTTCATCTTTGTGATGACAGGTTTGCAAGTACCGGGCTACGTCTTTCCTAAATTAGCGAGAATAAGCGTGCCCTATCACAATATCTCAATAGTAAGAGAGGGGAGATAATATTCAGGTCTGAATGCATACCCTAAACCCTTATTTTATCCTAGAACTGGACAGAAATCTGATTGACTATCCTAGTGTTTGAATCCGTCAAGTGACATGGATTCGTGAGCCTGTTTGTGTGTGTTTGGGTGTCTGTGTTAGTTGATTATCTGTTTTAGTTGTTTATCTGTTTGGTTAGGTTTCAGGTGATTTAATGATTCTTTTGGCTTGATTTATTTAATGAATATTTATGGAAAAAATTAATGTTAATTATTACACTTTTAATAAGGTTAAAACATTGATATATGAAATATATGACTATTTAATAATTAAATATTAATTAAATGCCTATATTTAATTAATTGATTTAATTATTAAGTCTTGATTTAAATAATTGAGACTTAATAAATATTAAATTCAATTAATTATAATCAGTTGTGCAAAATTGATTTATTAAATATTATTTTACATTGCATGATTAAAGTTATTTAATTAAAATATTCGCACATGCATTTTCAATTTAACACTTTGCTTTCATATTCTGAAGTTGAGTTATGCATGCTTTAAGTGAAAATTGAGAATAAAGATTTTCTTTTACTTATTAATTGGATAATTTATATTTCCTTTAGGGTTTTCACTTTTTAAAAACCTAATTGCTTGATTTTCTATATCCTTGGTTTGAAATCCATTTTGGAGATTATTCAATTAGAGGAGAAAGGAAAATCAAGTGATGAAGGATTTGTGAAAGTTTGAGAGTATTTTGAAGCATTTTTAGAATTCTTCGTTTGAAAATTGTAGATTTTGTTTCTCTCATCAGTTATTGAGGTAGGATCTTGTTCATGTCAATTATAGCTTTCAAATCCACATCTTGCATGCATCCAAAAAGCTAGGATCTTTTGTGTGATTTTTCTTGTTTGATTATTGTGTGGTTTATTTATTAAAATTGAAGAAATATGTTCCTGGTTCAATTTTGTGCTTTCCTTTAAGTTTGCATGTTAGATAGGTGCTTCTGGGCATAAAGATTTTATTTTTGGGTGTTAAATGTAAAATGGGCATTAGGATTTTCATGCGGAAATAAATTTGTTCAAAATTGCCTTTAGGGTTTCAATTTGGAGAAAAGTTTCTTTGAGAGAAAATTGATGATTATTGTCCAAGAAAGGGTTTAAACCCTTGAATATGTTAATGTCATACCTTGAATGTAGAAAACTTCCCTTTGCCATGTTCTTGCCAAAGTCGGGTCCAGATTTGCATGAAAATAAAATAATTGAGTTAAATTGTATGCTTGAGAAAGAAACTCTTGAAAATAAATTAAAATATTAGATTTAGAATGTCTCTTGTTATTATCAATTTGCATGCTTAAAAGAAAGAAAACTCCTTTTGAAAAAAAAAAAATTAAAAAAAAAATTAATATTAAATAAGACATCTTTCTTGTTTTTATCAATTTGCATGCTTAGAAAATCCTCTTAAGAAAATAAAGAGTTATTATTAAATTTAGAATCTCTCTTGTTTGCATCAAATTGCATGTTTTATTATTTAAGCAATTTAATATTATTGCATGTAAATATAAAATGAGGATAAATGCATGTTCTCTCTTTTAAAGATCCTCCACCTTCTGCTGCTACTGCTCTTGCTGCCTAATGGCATTATAGTTTTTTTTTGATGAATAGTTATCTGTATCCGGCTTTGGCCGAGTGACTCTGCGGGGTGATTTTATTTATCCCCCGGCCCCTTTTTTGTGAATATGTAACTTTGAAATTTATTAATGGAAAGGAACTATTCATCAAAAAAGAATAAGTATTTATAAGATATATTTATTTGCATGTTATTTAAGAAAGATTTATTTATTTGTATTAAAAATAATTCTTGTTGAAATTTGCAAGTAATAGTATTCTATTTTTAGAAATTATATTTTAAAAAAAAAGTCTTTTTTTTAGAATTCACATGGAATGGTATTCTATTTTTAGAAATTATATTTTAAAAAAAAAAAATTTGAATTCGCATGGAATGGTAATATATTTTAAAAAAAAGACTTTTTTTTTAGAATTATCATGGAGTGGTATTCTATTTTTAGAAATTATATTTTTTCAAAAAAAAAAATGATTTTTTTTAGAATTCGCATGGAATGGTATTATATTTTCAAAAAAGAAAAAAGACTTTTTTTTAGAATTCGCATGGAGTGGTATTCTATTTTTAGAAATTATATTTTTTCAAAAAAAAAAAAAAAAATTTTTTTAGAATTCGCATGGAATGGTATTCTATTTTTAGAAATTATATTTAAAAAAAAAAAAAAATTAGAATTATATTATTATTAGTAATTTTATTATATAAACTAATTTGCATAGTGTTACTATAAATGAGTTTGTCACTGAATATTATTGCCTTTCTAAAATCGTACTCATTATGTAATGATGTGTCTTCTGAGTGAATGATTGAAAAGATTGTGTGCTTCTTTCCCCTTTTGCGATACTATTATGTGTCGGTTGTCTGTTGGGATTAGTTTGCTATCAGGAGGTAAAACCAGAGGTTTGAGTTTTTTATTTCGATGATGTTGTGGGTTTTAGTGCATGTGCATGTTGTCATCGATTTTGGGTCTCGATCTTTTTACCCAACCTGAGTTGTCTCAACTAGTCCTATGTGATCATGTGATGTTATCTATATGTGGTATTAGTTAATTGAGAGCTAATAGTTCTTGTATAGGCAAAAATTAGATTTGAGAGTTTTGATCATGTTTTGATATTTTTTATGATTCTCTCAGGGTGTATCACTATACAAGCAGGAATCAGTGATGAAGTTTGTGATATACCTTTGTAATGTTCCTGTGTGTACCTATGGTAGATTATCTAGTTGTATAGTAGGGGGTGGCTTGCAATAAGTGTCAGAGCCCACAAGTGCCTGCTAGGATTCGCTTATTGTAAGTAGTGGTAACAAGTGATAACATAATAATTTATTAGGATTGGGATAGTATAATCTAATAAGATAATGCCTCACCCATGCTTGAGCACTAGTATAGGCTAAGATGGAGGATGAGATGATGCTTTCCACTTTTTGAGGTGCGGGTTCGGGCATAGTTAGTGGCCTTGTCATTTGAGAGGTCATTGATGTCGTGTATAGTCACTTGAGTACCATAATTCTTTAAGGGATTGCTAAGACAAAACTCAAGGATGCAACGTACATGATGACACCTTCCTATATACAGCTTAGGTCATCCTATGTGTTTCTATATGATAGTTGTATATCTTTGATATTTACATTCTTGTTTTATAACTGTGTGTGTGGGCCTGTTATTATCTCCTTGACATGGTGAGAGTGGACCTTTGGTTCTATATGGTCGGGTGGTAGTGATTCTTATTACCATTGAGATCCAACATTCATCTTCATGCTTAGATGATCCTTGTTGCAGTTCTTCTTCTTCTATCTTCTTCATCTTTTGGAAACTTGTACAGTTTCATGAGTTGTATATTTGTACCATATGTGTATATTGGTTACCATCCTTTCAGAGGATGTATTGTATTGTCTTATTTTGTATTATTGCATACCCTACAACATGTGCAATGGATGTTGATTCAGTTGTATATGAGGTCTTATTATATGAGATGTATATTATTAGATTCAGTTGATATATCTTTTTTGTTATTTACTTTATAGTTGTTCTTCATAGATTAGTATGCTTAAGTAATTCTACCTCAAGGAACCCTCGAGTTTTGTAACCTTTGTTGAGTTGTACTAATGTGTATGTCATGTTATCTCATGTGTTGCTTTTGTGTTGTTAACATTATTGTTTATAAACATTAAAAAAAAATTATATCATATTTTCTTGGTTGCATGTTTAGGTTAGTTCTTCTGGGTTCCCTCGCGGGGCATTACACTTAGTATCAGAGCACACATTTCTACACTGGGAGCTCTGAAAAAATTGTGTGCCCATTAGTTGGTTAGTAGTGCATGTTAGCACTCATCTCCTTGTGTCTTTAGAGTAATTGTTCATGATCTCTTATTCATGTATGTGGTTTTTCCCACCTGATTTGGGAGGGATGTTTGGTCTTGGTTGCGATAGGTGGATACCTACTAAGGCTCGAATTGTGCTAGGATCTATGATTGAGAATCTAGGGTCTTTAGTCTCATCTTTGCTCATGAAGTTCATAATCATCTATAAGAGTGTTTTTTATAGTGAGTAGATAGCTTACTTCTTTGGGTTTTGTGTGGATTGTATGAAGACTTGGTGATATTCACTGGACTACCTTGTCTATTATAGCATGATAGTTGATGTATGTTGTATGTGATATGCTGTGGTGATTGAGTTCTAGTTTGAAGAACTCCTTGTTGCTTATTTTCTTTCTCTTTGAGTGACTTGTGTAGTCTCTTGAATGACCTATTTCTTAGCCCTATGAGTGTGATTTTATTTATTGTGTATGATTAGACTTGCATGTTGTATTGAATTGACTTTATTTGAGTAATATGAACTGTATTGTGTGAGTGTTGTAATAAGCTCTGATGGAATATGATTGATTATAAAAATTTTAAAGTAAATCCTTGTCTGTTCAATACATTATGCATTGTTTAGATATATATATCATTATTTAGGGGTGCATTAACAAATTTGGGATTTTACCTTATTTTTATAGATCAATTTGGGTAAAGGACCTAAGTCCCCAAGTAAAATGTGCATTGCATCCTTAGTAGAACTCTTGTAACTTTTAACCTATTCATAGCATTTTGTAAAGGGTTGATTAAATATTAATGTTAGTAACATAGTAGAATGCATAATTGCATTAAGTTGCATAAAGATGATGTTAGAAATAGAACAATTGTCTTCCTTGAGTGATTGTGTGCATCCCCTAACTCATCTAACGTGAAATATCTTGGATGTCGTGAAGTGACTACTTCCTTGAGTGTGGCTAGCCCCAGTCACCTTGTTAAGTGAAAAGTTTTTCCTATATTGGTTATTCATTTTGGTTGATTGATATCTTGTTGTGTTGTATGTGGTCAACATTAATTGATTTTGAATTTTCTTACGACTGTATTAGTCACCTAAATCTCTTTTCATTGTTTATTTTCTGGCATTAGTCACATTTGATTTATTGTTGGAATGGTACCCTTTTATGATTTAATGTTGAACTTTGGAAGTTATCGTGCTTGGGTTATTCCTTGGACTGGTACGGTGGCTATTCTAAATGTTTGGTAGTGTTGACCATGTTTTGTGATAAGTATTGTTTCTATCATGTTCTTTGTGGACCCCTGATATTATGTATAAGGGAGGACATCATAGAGATTGCACTGCAATTGTATGTGGGAATGAAATGTATTACGTAATTTATATGTTTGCGTGAGTGTTGCATTAAGTAAAGTTGCATGAACTATTCAAATTTCTATTTGATATGAACATAGATATGTGTCTTCTATATTAAGCTTTAGTATGTATGTATTTCATGATTCTTGAAAGCATTAAATATTTAGACTTATTTAAGAAATGTTAGATGATGAGAAAATGATTAAGGTGATTTTTGGTTTATGCTTAAATTTGACTTATATTACTCTTTGTGATTCGTTATGCATATCTTGAAGTAAGATAGTTAAGTTGACTTACATTAGTTCTTCTTAGATATAATGAGTGATTGTTGTGATTGGTATATTCTTTTGGTGATTATGAGTTCGATGTACCTTCTTGTTTTATCCTTATTATTAGGGGGAGTAGCACTACGGAGTGGATCCTTCTGATTCTTTACTAGATTAGTTATTGGCTTCCAAGAGTAAGCCTAGTTTTAGGGGAGGAGGATGTAATACCTACCCCTTTGTCTGTCTATTTATGTCAGTTTTTTATCTCTTTTAGACCATAGTATGTGTGTGTTAGCTATTTAAGGTGATTTTAAGGATATTCATGTGTTAATTTTCATAATGTTATTGATCCATTGTTAGATGTATTATATCATCTATTTGCATATGATTTGTAATTATGTCATAATGGTTATGTATATGTTAGGATGTCATTTTGATTATGGTTTTCTGACAATACTGACCCTATATCTATATGCACATGGATCATTGTGATGTTTTAAATTATTGTTTGCTGTGTTTGGTATGGTATGAGACAAAGTCGTAGTTACTCCCTTCAGTGAGATCCACATGATAAACTAGGCTCAACCAATGTTTGTTATATTATATGTATGTATATATTCATCTTTGTGATGACAGGTTTGTAGGTACCAGGCTACGTCTTCCCTGAATTGGCAGGAGTGAGCGTGCCCTATCGCAATATCTCAATGGTAAGAGAGGGGAGATAATATTCAGGTCTAAATCCATACCTTAAACCCTTATTTTGTCCTAGAACTGGACAAGAATCTGATTGACTATCCTAGTGTTTGAATCTGTCAAGTGATGTGGATTCATGAGCCTATTTCTGTGTGCTTGGGTGTCTGTGTCAGTTGATTATTTGTTTTAGTTGTTTATCTATTTGGTTGGGTTTCAGGTGATTTAATGATACTTTTGGCTTGATTTATTTAATGAATATTTAAGAAAAATATTAATGTTAATTATTGCACCTTTAATAAGGTTAAAACATTGATATATGAAATATATGGCTATTTAATAATTAAATATTAATTAAATATCTATATTTAATTAATTGATTTAATTATTAAGTCTTGATTTAAATAATTAAGATTTAATGAATATTAAATTCAATTAATTGTAATTAGTTGTGCAAAATTGATTTATTAAATATTATTTTACGTTGCATGATTAAAGTTATTTAATTGAAATATTCTCACATGCATTTTCAACTTAACACTTTGCTTTCATATTCTAAAGTTGAGTTATGCATGCTTTAAGTGAAAATTGAGAATAAAGATTTTATTTTACTTATTAATTGGATAATTTATATTTCCTTTAGGGTTTTCACTTTTTGAAAACCTAATTGCTTATTTTTCTATATCCTTGGATTGAAAGCCATTTTGGAGATTATTCAATTAGAGGAGAATGAAAAATCAGGTGATGAAGGATTTGTGAAAGTTTGAGAGCATTTTGGAGCATTTTTAGAATTCTTCTTTGCTTGAAATTGTGAATTTTGTTCCTCTCATCAGTTATTGAGGTAGGATCTTGTTCATGTCAATTCTAACTTTTGAATCACCATCTTACATGCATCCAAAAAACTAGGATCTTTTATGTGATCTTCTTTGTTTGATTATTGTGTGGTTTATGGATTAAAATTGAAGAAATATGTTGTTGATTTAATTTTGTGCTTTTCTTTAACTTTGCATGTTAGATAGGTGCTTTTGGGCATAAAAATTTCATTTTTGGGTATTAGATGCAAAATGGGCATGTTGATGGGGCTTTGCTGACCGGGTCCGCCAACAGTCATAAGTTGTCATCGGGTACCAGAGATACCGGCCAACTCCGCCTGCAAACGTTATCCAAGGAGTTAGATTCCCCAAACCTTCAAGTACCTGGGTGTCGGGTCACGACGGTGTGGGGCTCGGTTGGGAGAAGTGACTATTTTTGAGGGGGATAGCTGGTTTCTTCAACTCATTCCCTCCGGAGATTCAATAAGGTAAGGTTTCCCCTAGCATTCTACACTTAGCAAATAAAATGAAAAAGATCCTGCAGGGTTAGAAATACTTCATCTAACTATAGTCATGTTTAAAAGTCTAGAACATCAATAATACTCTGACATACTACACTAAATACCAAAGAAATACACAACCACCAGTTAGTATTTTATCAGTAGCGGGGGAAAAGAGGTTGTTGATCTATTAAACATATTAGAGTAGAAGACATAAAGAACATAAAACATGAAATCCATTAACTCAGAAGCATGAATGCCAGCAACATCATTGCAAAGAAATTTTCCTTCTTCATTAATGTCTCTTCTAGCAAGCACTGGTGCGTGATACAATGATGGCTCTAGGGGAGCGTCTAACTATTGAAAACAAAATAATAGAGCATTGAGCTCTACAACTAAAAATGAGAAATCACCTTTCTATTACTATGGACAATAAAATCATCAATTTCATCGACCCTTGGAAATGGGCCAGTCTGGCTATTTATACAATTCTCTTCTAACCTTAACTCTATTTCACATCATATTTCAATAAAATATAATATCTGGGGGCCGGTACTACATGTGCCACCCTACAAAAGACCTTGAGATGGAATAGGCCTGCTATGTCAGAAGAATGAGACAAGAATATATAGAGGAAGAATCAGCCTTGAGAGGAGAGCCAGGAAGGAGAAGGAAGAAAGTAGGTCCCCCGGGGATCAAGGTTACATCCCTCATAAATGAGAAATGCGGTGCCCTATCTCCAATGCACTAGGTGTACCTCTGAGCAGCGCCTCGAGAAGACCATCCTGTCAGAAAACCAATTGTTGAGTCGACGTCCCCTTGATATAGCCAACCACATTCTGACAACCTTTATTAACCACTTTTAAAAGTGACCCGTCGACCTCAGGGACTGGGACATGGATCACCTGAAAGAATACAAAATTTTAGATCTGAGACTCCAGGATCTGGGAACTTATGTCCCCAAAAGAATAAAGAATACCCAATGTTTGAGTTTTCCCCGACCTCCGGAGAAAGCTCAAGGTTGTTTATTATCATTGAAATCTTGGAGGAGGTGGGAAATGCCATCTTTGTCTACATCTCTTAGGTTGGCCCTTCAATACTTAGCCGCTTCAATATGTTCCTTCAGGTCTGGAACATTCTCTTTAAATTCATCGGCCATTTTTGTCGTGTCGTGACCACTAAGCACCATGTGAGTTAATTTTGTCATTTGGGCACCATCTATCCCCTCTGGGGATTGATACCGAGACTTCATTATTTCATCAAAACTTCCTATAACTGAATCCTCTAGTGTACAAGTATCTGTGCTGAGGGGGTCAGCCCCGGAAGTCTTTATTACAAAAGACTTGTATAAATTGAAAGAATATTTTACCACATTGACTTTATCCTGTAGAGTCCCTACCAGTTGCTTGGTTACCTCCAATGTGAGGTCAAGTCTGGAGTGTTGGGTCCTCACAAAATCAAATGATTCATCCGCCAGAATTTTGGATTTAGAAATCATTTCCTCTCCCAGGCCAAGGAGTTCTTCAAGCTCCACCTTTCATGCTTGATAATTCTTGATATCACCCTCCCACAGGTCAATAAGAGTCTCTACCTTGTGTATAACATGTTGGGCCATATATAAATCTGGGGGGGTGGATACCAGGAAACACGGGGTGTTTCCTATTTGCAGGGCGACCCACTCGTCCACTACCTGGGCCTTCTTCTTCATAGTTCACCGGAAATCTATGTCGCTCTATGGTAAATCTTCAGAGGTGGAAGCCTCCGGAGGAGCGGCATTGATAGGTCGAGCCAGCTCGGTAAGCAACCCCATAAAGTTTGCATTTTTTTCCTTTTCTGCTTTGAGCCTTTGGGCTTCCTTCTTATAATGGGCCTCTACTAGCCTAGCTGCCTCCTTTAGCAAGTCCACCTTGCCCTATTTTCCCCTTTTATCCAGTGATACCTCTACAACGGTATAATCTTTGGGCTCTGTGGTTGCTTCATTAGTGCTTGGGGGAGGTGTCGCCACAATGGCAACTGTTTCCCCACCCAGCCTGGTTTGAAGAGTATGAACTGTCCAAGCTTTCTTAGCCTTTGGCGGGGCCTGGACCTGAGCCATCATTTCGGCCAGGGAGAGAGGAGTTTCAGGAGTGGATGAAGCTTTTATTTTTCTTCTCTCTATTAACCACTAAGGCAGTAGGGGTGGCTTTCCTACCAGAATCTGTTCCCTTGGTTCTTCCTGGTGTCCTGCGGCTATTGCTCCTTAGTGGCATAGAACTCATCCATCCCTTTCCCTGTGTCTTTTTCTTCTGTAGCAATATTTTTCTCAGCAACCTCCATCTCCTCAGCCTTGTCCTCTGTATCCATCACTTTGTCTAGACTTTTGTCAGCTTCCTCAAGGATTTCCTCTTCATACTTCTCTTCTTGTTGCTCTTCTTCTATCGTCGGGGCTTCTTCTTCTATTGGTACATCCTGTGGCAGTAGGGGGGTGTTGGGCTGAGATTTAAAGTTTGGGCCACGGTAATCACCTGCCCAAAGGTTTCTCTTGGGAGTGGCACCTGAAATGTGGCGGCTGGGGTTACGATTATTCTCGAAGGTCCGGTTCCCCCAGCAGATGTCATTTGTTCACCCTACCTTTGTTGGTCCACCCCCGGACCCTGCATCTCTTGAGCCTTGGAGGCAATCTCTGGCTCTGGCTCCCTTTTTTCTACCTGCTTTTCCTGCATCTTCTGCACATGCTCTTGTTCCATAACCTCTTGATTTGCAGCTGCTAGTTCTACCTCTGGGGCTTCTGTCCCTGCTTGTCTGGTGTCCCCCTGCAAGTTTCTAAACTCATCGGTTGCAAAGACATCATCAAATTCCTCCTGCAGAGGGGGGCTGGATGGGACTTCAACAGGCTCTATTTCCTTCTCCGGCTCTGGGGAACTGGAAGAGAGGATTTCTACTTGTTGCGCCTAGGATGTTCCTAACCCCAACTCTACCTTAGGATTTTTGTTAAG
>MU228294.1:2408099-2421400 GCA_018584345.1 Thuja plicata
TCCCTCATCTACTGGGAGGCTGCCACTGATTTTTTTGTTTGCTCTTTTATGGGGACTTTTTACACAAGAGGGGTCATATCTATCTCTTTATTTTTATCAACTCTCTGCGAAGAAGTCCCGGCCCCCAGAGTCAACCTTGGTGCTGGCTAGGCCGCTCAGCGGGCACTTCCGAGGCACACCCTTTTGAAATAGACATGACTCTGCTCGACCACCTCTTGACTGAAGTCCTCAATTATAGACCCTTCCTGGGCATCCCAATTTACCAGTGGAAGAGTCCTTGTATCGATCCCCTTTGCCTTGTACTGGGGATGGATAGTGGGGACGGTGTCTAAGAAGTCCTCTGGGAACCTCTGGAGCTTCAACCTTTGCATCATGTCGGTTGTCATTCTGATGTAGTGCCAGCTCAACACCTCCATGTTATCTTGGAAATATACCCAAAAATCCTCCATATGGATGTGATGGGGCTCCGAAGCCCGGGGCAGTGCCGTTGTAATCTTGTCGTGCGGATCAAAATTTTTTCGCGCCAAGTAAAATTCTTCCAAATTGTAGCTTTTCAATTCATTGTCTGCCTCCTTTGCGGTGGCCAGGCTACATGTGTAGTTCCCACAGATGATTGGGAATGGAATGTTGGGTATCTTTTTCAAGGCAAAGAGGGCATGCACCTCCATTATTTGCCTGCAGTATTTCAAGAGCACAATCTTGTCCCCGCAGTGTTTGGGTAACAAGTAGGGTTTCCCAGAGAAGCCGGTGACCCTAATGTAAGTATGCTATTGGAATTGGATGTAGTAATGTCTATAACTATAGACGAAATTCATCGCCTCTGAGGATAGGCGGTTTCCTGCATCCCGGGTGAGTGTCAGCAGATGATAATAAACAAACACATCATTTACCCAGCAAAAACTGGGGAAGCTGGCCTCCCATTGAACTTGTGGGAAATGGTCCCATGGTGCCTTTTGTCCCAGGCCAATCCCAAGCATGTCATCTATGAGTAGGCCTTGGGCATGGGACCTTTGCTGTGCTAGGGCCCAGAAAATGTAAGAACTCATGAAAAATTTCTTCTTCCTGTTCAGTTGAAGGAACTGGGAGTCGACATGGTTGGAAATAATTGCTGCCCAGACGAAGTATCCTCCTTTGGTGGAGATGTCGAGGAGGAAGTAATACATCCATTTAGAAAATTCTTGGGTGGAGGGCTGCCCAAAGACCCATTCCAACGCTATCATTCCCATCTGAATGCTCTCTTTGAACTCAGAGTGGGGAATCTCTATCTTCATTCTCTTGGGGTCCCTCTTTAGAACCTTGAGCCAATGGGTGTTCATGTATACCCGGGCGACATCCTCCAACTGTGTGAATTAGGCCAAGACATCCATCCTTATAACCACTGAGGCATTGGAAAATTGTTAGATTCCCAAACCTACCTGGAATGTGTCTGGGTCGAGGGATACCAGAGGAGTAGGGTATCCGGTTGGTTCTGCGGCTGCGAGCATAACAGCCCAAATAGAAGAGTTATAATTGGTGGCCAGCGTCAAGATAAGCTCCAGAGATTGTACAGAGCATGGGAAACAAGCCACCTTGAGGATTTTAGAGTCCCCAACATTGATTGCTAGCTGATCTCCAACCTGTCGCTGGATGTACATTATTTTCACTAAGGCCTGCATTTATGGCCATGTCCCGACACTGGTATCGGTAATAAGTTTGACTTTGGACTTGATCTTTGAGCCCATAATGAAACTGTCTTGCACGAACTTCATGGTTAGGGGCATCTTCTCTAGGGCCTTCTCTATTTTGGATTTTACTGCCGCCCTGGTGGCCGCCGCGAAAGGTAGCTCTGGACTTCTGGGTGGAGAGGATGCAGATGCTTTAGACATGCTTGGGAAGTGTACTCCAAAAACCTATAAGGCAAAGCGTCCATCAGAATGTATTAATCAAATAAATATTCCAGGGTTTGGAGATCTTACCACCATGATGCTTTCTTTTCCTGAAAAGTTAGTTTCATTCAAAAATAACTGAAAAGCACACGCATCACAGGAACTTAAAATTTTTACTAAACATCCGGGTCTGGGGATTTTATCACACTTGGTAAAGACATGGGATGGATGATGGTAGGAGACCTAGAGCCCGGAGAAGTAACTGTTGGTGAGGACGTGTAAAAAGGTAAGTCATCAAGCCCACATAGGTGCCACATACATAGGTATTAAATAGGAGTTATGGCGATGACGACAGAGCCAACTGTCTGAACGTGTGAAAAGTGAAGGCCACTTGGCTGGAATTGATTGTGCACATGGGATATAAATGAGGGTCTAACTAGTTTTATGGAAGAGAGAGAAAACTACCTGTTTGAAACCGGTCGAGAGCTGAGTTTCAAACAGGTGATTTTCTCCCCTGAAATGAATTCATAGGCGAAAGACCAGCAACACAGGTGACTCAACCACCTTGCCAAGCCACCTAGAAGGATATACATGAAAGCTGAGGGATATATACATGAGATGGGGAAATATACACCAAATATACACAAATATACACATGTATACACCGCAGAACGACGTCCGTAGGAAACCAGGCAAGGCAAAGTATATACAGCTTTATACATAATCTACAAACTGATGACTTCTGCGTAGAGGGCGGACAACCCTTTGGCAGAGCCGACCCACCAACGGGCGGCAAAACCAGAAAACAGGAAATAAACAAAATAAAAAGACAAAAAACAAACAAATGACGAAGAAGAAACAGAGGCAAACGAAAAGAAAACTAGCAGGAACAGAGATACCAACTTGAGAATGCTGAAAGGTGGAGGAAAGGAGGAAGTTACCACAGGAGCTCTGCAATAGCTACAGTTGTCAAATGGTCACAGTCCGCCACCATGAAGCACTCATAATCGCTTGAGAAAGATGGAAGTGTTAAGCACTGATTATAGCTAACTCTCTGTAAATCGCTCTAAAATTGCTCTAAAATTGCTCGAGTGTTTTAATTGTGATAAATGTGAAAGTGATAGATAGGTTCTATTTATACCTATGGTAAAAAGGCAGTCCACCTCCTTCTGGCAATCTCTAGACAAGAAAACCTTCGAACCCTGGACCTGGGGATTCCTCGCGATGATAACCTTAAGAATATCATGGCAAAGAATCCCAAAGTTCAGAGTCTGGCTCCCAACGAAGAATAACCTCTGGGACCGGAGTCCCAGAGGTGAAAACCAAACAAACAAAATACAACAATGAGGAAGAAAACCCCAGAGAAAGAAAACAAAAGGGAAAAAGACAAGGCAAGAGCCGCAAGTAAAAACAAACAAAAGAAAAAAAAGGGGGGACCCAACATTTTGCATACAAAATGTAGGGATAGGGATGCAGGGCATAACAAATGGCGACTATCTGGGACAAATGCCTTAGCGCATTTGAGAACTATATAATCTATGGTTAGCAAAACTAGAATGAGCCACTTTCTGAAGTGTCTGATAGGCAGAGAGCAACATATCTGAGAGAATCCAACCACACGGGATCCAATCTGTAGCCCTTTATCAGTGGTTTCGTGTGTGCTTTAGAAATAAATCAAGGTGATGACCTCTGGGAGGAGTAGAGAAGAGGCACTAATTACATCGAACCAGTCATCAATTTTCTTGTTTCCCCCAGAAACCAAAATTTCATCCTAATTTTCTTTTCTTATTATTTTATTTGTTTCTAGGTGGGAAGGCAGTACTTCTTTCACCATTAAACTTAAGCTTAGCTAATTTTAATGGCGGTACTTCTTTCACCTGTCCACCTATACTTAGATGTTTGAAGAGGGGATAAAACTCTAGACCCAGAAAGAATTCCTTAAAGTTTTAGAACTGGGTCAACCAACCAGTACAACCGATCTGCCTTCGGCGTGTCCGATTACTTGTTCCTTATATTACTTGTGTTCACTAATTTCCAGACTCCCAGAAATAATACCCGATGGAGATTGCTCAAAATATGCCACATCATTTGAAACAACCCTGGAGATCGGGCTGACTCCACTATGCTAAAGACAGATTCCAAAGTTCACCATGTCGTAGAAATCATACCAGAAACCCGAGTTTATGCGAAGCATTCCAATTCCTACAAGATAGAACAAAACACCGGGACCCCGGAAGAAAAACCAAAAATGAAAACACAAACACCTAAAGAGGACTGCCCCGAAGGGTAGCCAACAAGGCTATTTACAAGACGGGGTACCTCGCAATAAGGCACCTAGAAGAAAAATTTACAAGTGGAAGGCTTTACATATAATACAACTTCGGACAAACTTACCCTATTTGAAGTAGTGCTTGAGAAACTATCCATTAACGGGCAATGAGACAGGTTCACCAGTCAGGGTGTTAAGGTGGTAAGTATTTGCTCCGCAGATTTCCGAGATTAGATATGGTCCGAGCCAGAGCCGTTGGAACTTGGTATGCTTTCCTTTCTTTTCCCAGGCCTTGTCCCACAACAGGACCAGATCCAAAATCTGAAAAAGCCTTGTATTGGGCTCTTTTGTCAAACCATCATTTTACCACTACTTGATGATGCGCAAAATGTTCAAGGGCTGCGTCTCACTATTCTTCCATTCGCACTATATTTAAAAGCTGAACCCCCACGATGTTGTCCCTATTGCTAAATTCTTGCATAAACTATAAAACTAGGATCTATAAGTTAACTGGGAATATAGAGTTCTGACCATAAACTAGATCAAATGGGGATGTTCCCAGGGTGGCCTTGACACGAATGTGATCCACCTAAAGGGCGAATTTCAAATTTTGATGCCAATCCTAGGGATTCTGTTCTAGCAGGTGTTTGATCACTTCAAGTAGATTTTTATTCGTTGATTTACCAACGCCGTTCCCCTGGGGATAGTAGTTGCTGGAAAAATTCAAAGTGATCCTCTGATTGTAGGTCCATTCGAGTAACTGCACCAAAGAAAATGTCAGACCATTTTCACACACCAAAGAAAAGGGCATTCCAAACCGTGTGATGATATTTTCTTCTAGGAATTTGATAACTACGTCTGCCGTGTTATTTTTGCATGGTATAGCCTCAGACCACCGAGTGCAGTAATTAGTAGCAGTGAGTATGTATCGGTGATTGGCAGATGAGTTAGGGTTGATTTCCCTGATGAAGTCAAATGCCCACTAGGCGAAGGGCCTAGCCTCGAAGACTGGTTGTAAAGGCATAGCTGTGTTATGCTCACAATGCGCCGCGGTTTGGCAGGTATGGCATTTCCTAACATGAGTGTCAAAATCCTTTAATATACAGGGCCAATAGTATCCAGCCCGAAGGATCTAATGGGCAATGGTGTCAGCTGAGCCATGCTCAGTTCCAAACTACTCATAGAATTCATTAATCACTCTTACATCTTGGTCTCTGTTGATGCACCGGAGGTACACTCCCTCATAGTTTCTGTGGTAGAGCGCAGAGTTTTTGATCATGAAGTGAGCACTTTTCATCTGTAGGGTGCGACGTTTATGGGGAGGCAATCCCTCTAGGCATTTATTATTTAGTAACAAATATACCAAATTGGTATACCACGGGTCTTGGGTAATGGACTCCACTATGTAAGTTTGACATTCTATGCAGAGAGTCTCTTCTGCCATCACTCGACTTAGTCCCTACCCCTAGACTATCTTCATGGGATGCATTTCTAAGTCATATTCCTGGAGGATGGCCATCTATTTCTCCTGTCTCTCACCCAATTCACTCTGCATCAGCAAAGACTTGACGGCCTAGTCTAAAATGATAGCATGTACCTTGCTCCAGAGAATATAATGCCAGAATTTCTTCACGGTGCGAACTTGAGCAAAGGCCTAATTTTCTAGCTATGAATATCAGACTTCAGCGTTCTTGAAGGGGGAGCTTATGAAAGCTATTATTCATTCTTCCCCTTCAACCTTTTGAGTCAACACTGTCGTGGCAGAGTGCGGCAAAGCAAAGGAGTAAATGTAAAATAGAAATAAATAGTCTGGACTAGCCAGAACAAGTACTTCCATTATTGTCTGTTTGATCTGGGTGAACGCCCGCTTTTCTTCAGGACTCCACTCAATCTTGGTATCCTTCTTCATCATCTCATTGAGCGGTTTGACTATTTTTGTGAATTCCATGATGAACCGCCGGACGAAGTTAATCTTTCCGAAGAAGGATCGCATCTTTTTCTTGCTGCCAGGCATTTGTAAGTTTACCAATGCTTCAACTCTATCAGGGTCTATGGATATGCCCTTCTTAGAGATGATATGCTTGAGAAACTTCCCCTTAGTGACCCTGAATATGCACTTCTTGGGATTGAGGGATATTCCATACTGGCAACATCTCTCACATATTTGAGTGAGATGGGTGGAATGGTCACGCCTGTCCCAGAAAAAGATGGTCAAGTCATCCATGTAGATGATTATGCACCGATTCATAAGGCCCTTGAATGCAATGGCCATGGCCTTTTGAAATGTAGCCCCTGCATTGATCAGACCAAAGGGCATTCTCTTGTATGCAAATATTCCCCACTTGGTGGTAAACGTTATTTTCTCCCTATCTTCATACTTAACCATGACCTGGTTATATCCAGAGTACCCATCCAAGAAGGACATCATCTGGGATCCTTCACTATTTGCAACACCTCATCCAATGAAGGGAGAGGGTGATTATCTTTCTTGGAGGCCTTGTTCAAGTTTAAGAAATCCACGCAAAGGCGGATCTCACCCTTTTTCTTTCTCACAGGGACTAGGTTGGCAACCCACATAGTGTTCCAGATTGGGAATATTATCTGGGTTGACAGCAATTTTTCTACCTCTTGATGAATCAGAGGCTTTATCAGGGGGTTGACCGATCTTTTCTTTTGCCGAAAAGGCTTAGCATCAGGTTTCAGGGGAATAGTATGAGTCATGATGGATGTGTCATATGTTTTTAGGTCTTCATAACCCCATGCAATTACGTCGATGTATTCTTGGAGAACCGCGAGAATCTTCTCCTTTTTCTCAGGGGAACAGGAGGTGCCAATGTGGATCATCTTTTCCTCACCGAGCTGGCTGATGTTAACCTTTTCAAACTTTCCTCCCTCGAAGGAGGATGACACCTTCTCCCAGGCCTGAGGGTCCGAGTCAAAGATTCATTTCAGCATAACCATCCCTTTTGGGATGGTGTTAGTAGGTAGGTCCATGATCCCATCATCTTCGTCACCCTACCCAGTATCGTGATGGTCTCATTCTTCCACTATCTAGTTTTCAAAGATGCCAACATTTTCCATGAAGGCCAAGATATGCTGATCATCCTCAAAAACTTGAAAGTAGGTGACATTATCTGGAATGGATGGGATAGGGACCATCTCAACTAAAAATCTTTGGAGTCACGAGCCGGCCATTGGCTCAAGTGTGCTGGAAGAAATGGCAAGGGCATCCAGGACATAGTTTCATCACCTGGGAATGAGGTCAATGCTGAAGGCATTGAAATCTTCAATAAGGCTCCAAGCCCGGTTGCGGTATGTGGCCAGCCTTTTGAAGTGGCATGTGTATTAACTCCAGACTTATTTGACAATCAACTCTGAATCACCCAGAGCCCGGAGGCAGGTGACACCTTTCCTTAACAAAAATAAGAGTCCAAGGACCAAAGCCTCATACTCTGTGACATTGTTTGTAAAGTCAAACTGCAGTCTGTAGGATGCGAGGAAGGACTTTCCTTGTGGGTTGATTAGTTCTACCCTAGCCCCGCAGCCTTATTAGATCAAGACTCATCAAACTTGAGGGTCCATAATTCATTGTTTGTAATCTGGGGCTGAGGAGGGAGAGTAGCCTTTGGATTATTGTTGGGAGACTTAGGGGTTCCCTCTTGGACTACCAGCGTGAGGGTAGAGTTTACCTCCAGAGGTGTTTGGATTTGGGATTCCTGGGGAGACATCGCCAAAGGAGTGCATACCGTAGGAATACTGGGCCTTGAGGAATAAGGTATATGTTTTTTATTCTGGGAGATATCGAGGTGTGGGTTAGAAATTTAAAGGTAGGGCCCATAATCAAGCTCTGAATGTTTCTGATAGTGTACTCGGCATCAAGTTCCAGATAGGAGTGTAGAAAAGGTCACTGTGGCACCTTGAGAGTCAATCTCATCTCTCATCTTTTCTTCTAGGTCCTGGGCTCTTTGCAGCACTGCAGGATCCTCTCCAGGGATAAAATCAAATGGTAAGATTTCAAAGGGTCGGTACACCCCTGGGGAAGTCTCAGGGAAAAAGACCTCATTGACCCTCCCAACCTCGGTAAGGGCCTGTTTCATCCGGGGTTCACTTTCGACCTAGATCTTATTTGATTCTCCTTCCCATGGAAGCCATAAATGGGTGAAGTCAGTCGAAAAATATCCATTCAAGGACTTAGACCAATTCTGACTTAATAACATTCCGTAAGTCTCTGGGATGTCCACCACTTGGATATCAATTATGCTGGCTATCCTGGGGTCCTAGATAATCTATATCTAGATGTTCTTCAATTCCCTAACCATTTTTACAGTAGTCTTATCCAGCTGAATCACTGCACCATTAGATGGGGTGGGATGGAATCCGAGCTTCTGAAAAATGGACAAGGGCATGATGTTACCCGAAGCTCCGAAGTCTACTAGGAAATTATGTATATTTTTTCCTTGGATATTCAGGCCTAGTAGGAAGGAGGGATCCTCATTGTTCCCCTGGAAGATGGTCGCGTTAGCATCTTTGAACGAAACAACCTAGGGCGGGCGGCTTATGGCTTCTGGGTTCCCCAAGACCTTTAAAAGAGACTTCTTCTGCTCGGGATAGTTTAGCAAAACCTCCATCAAGGTCATGGAGGTGGTGGTCTGTTCTAACGCCTTCATAATGTCGAATCTTCCTCCCAGGAACTGATGATTTCCCTCGGCTAGATCTTTTGCTTAGTTAGAGCTAGGACCTTTTGGAGGAGCGGGTCGGTCAGTCGCGTTATTCTAGGGAGGAGGGGTGTCTTTGATAGGAGGTATGGGCATGTAAGCTAGTCCTTTACCAACCTAACTCCGAGTATTATATGGAGTCCATGGGTTAGTAAAGGCATTGGCCTCGAAGGGCGAGATAGATTCATCAAATAATCCTTGCAATTTAGATTCTTTCTCATCTTCCCTGGAAGTTTCAAAGAAGATGGTGTCACACGTGAAGGCACTATGGGTTGGCTCTTGGATAGGAGGCTCTGGAGGGGTGGTATCATGCGACTGCTGCCTGTCTAGCTGGGAGATCATAATGACCTTTTCCAAGGTGGCACAATTCACCTCGTTGTTTGAACCTATGTTGTGCAATCTACACCAATTAATCATGGGATGGAAGTCTGCAACTGGTGTGAAATGTGAGGGTTCAGCACCATTTTGGTTGGCATTTTACTTCGGAGGCGGGCCTCTGGTGTTCACATTATTATTCTATTGCTATTGATTAGGCCTAGGCCCATTGTTGAAGTTTCTTCCTCTGGCATTTTTGTTTCGTTGGACGGAGAAAATATTTCCCCTATGGAAATTTAAATTCTGGGGCGCGTAGGACCCTGCCTTCAGTTGACCCATGTCTATAGTCAAGGTAGACAACATTCACCAGAGGGATTCAACCTCGGTGGTCAACAGAGTGTTGGCGTCATAGTGTGATGATTATTGTTGTTGGTTTTCCAGGAAGGTAACAGTATTAGTCGGAGTCGAGGGAGACAATCCTCCAGTCGCAGATGACTGAAAGAAGGGCACTCCAAACGGTTGTGTCTGAGACTGTTGTGCTTGCTGTGGCTGATTCCAAGGGAAAGTTTCCAGACCCAACACCATCTGGATCTGTGTTGGGTAAACATACTGGGCCTTCTGGTCTATTAGGGGTGGCAGATGATTCATCGCCATCGAGGGGCTCCCATCACCAGATTGGGGTTGTACCCCTCGGCATATGCAGTTCCATCAGGGAGCATGTTGAAGGGCGTACTCTGCCTGATCCCACCTAGGGATTTGTTGAGACCACGGGATAATTCTAAAGCTAGGTTGTAAACTTTTTCCAAAGTGTCTCGGTCGCTCGTGGCTGTTGTTCTCCAAAGGAGAGTGGCAACGAAGGGATCCATCGTGTTAAGGTAAGTCTGTATGGTTACTTCTGGGGATGGAATAAAAGGGCCCATGCATCACTTCAAGGCACGCTGGAACCTATGGTTGAATGTTGCAAGAGGTTCATTGGATTCCTTCCTAATGGAGATGAACTAGCTATGGGACCAGGCTAGGTCCACATGTACGCGAAAGGTAGCCAGGAAGGCGTCCTCCATGTCCTACCAACTATTTATGGAGTTGGCAAGAAGGTTAAGCTAACAGTTTAACTCACCTTGTCCTAAAGATAAGGGAAACATATGAGTCACAACATCTTCATGCTGGATCCAGTGTCGGTTCATGGAATCCTTATATGCCTGTAAATTCTCTTCTGCAGTTCGTGAGCCTAAGTGCTCATATCGTGGGTAGATCTTCTCTGGGTGGGAGGGTAAGTCATTGATTGAGCCCAAAAAAGTTCCCATTGGGGACCCGATGTTTCTGAAATACGTGGCCATTAGGGGATCTAGATGTTGGGTAGTTTGGGCACTAGTTCTCGGGATTGCTTGAGAAGTTTGGGTATTCTGAGGTATGCTAGACCCCTAGACAATAGTGGCTGGTATGATTTTTGAGGTCCATTTCTTTCGAGCAAGAGGCTCAAGTTTGACAAACCTTTCAGGGTTCAGGGTACACCTAAGGATTCTTTCAAATTTTGCTGTGGAGAAAGACCCAATCCTGCTGAAGGCTTGACTCTTAAAACTATAATTTAGGGAACCCTCAAGAGGTGTAAAATAGAATCTCGGGAGGGGGATGAGTTCATGCCCTCCTAGTGCCAGTTTCTGTTGAAGGGGTTTTTCTGACCGGGTCTGCCAACAGTCATAAGTTGTCACTAAGTATCAGAGATACCGGCCAACTCTACCTACAAAGGTTATCTGGGGAGTTAGATTCCTTAGACCTTTAAGCACCTAGGTGTCAGGTCATGATGATGTGGGGCTCGGTTGGGAGAAGTGACTATTTTCGAGGGGGATAGCTGGTTTCTTCAACTCATTCCCTCCAGAGATTCAATAAGGTAAGGTTTCCCCTAGAATTCTACACTTAGAAAATAAAATGAAAAAGATCCTGTAGGGTTAGAAATACTTCATCTAACTATAGTCATGTTTAAACATCTAGAACATTAATAATACTCTGACATACTACACTAAATACCCAAGAAATACATAACCACCAGTTAGTATTTTATCAGTAGCGGGGGGAAAGAGGTCATTGATCTATTAAACATATCAGAGTAGAAGACATAAAGAATATAAAACATGAAATACCATTAATTCAGAAGTAGAAATGCCAACAACATCATTGCAAAGAACTTTCCCTTCTTCATTAATGTCTCTTCTAGCAAGCACTGGTGCATGATACAATGATGGCTCTAGGGGAGCGTCTAACTATTGAAAATAGAACAATGGAGCATTGAGCTCTACAATTAAAAATGAGAAATCACCTTTCTATTACTGTGGACAATAAAATCATCAATTTCGCCAACCCTTAGAAATAGGTCGGTCTGGCTATTTATACAATTCTCTTCTAACCCTAACTCTATTTCACATCATGTTTTAATAAAATATAATATCTAGGGGCCGGTACTACATGCGCCACCCTACAAAAGACCTTGAGACAGAATAGGCCTGCTATGTAAGAAGAATGAGACAAGAATATATAGAGGAAGAATCGGCCTTGAGAAAAGAGCCAAGAAGGAGAAGGAAGAAAGTAGGTCCATCAGGGATCGAGGCTACATGCCTCATAAATGAGAAATGCAGCACCCTGTCTCCGATGCACTAGGTGTACCTCTGAGCAGTGCCTTGAGAAGACCATCCTGTCAGAAAACTAACTGTTGAGTCGACGTCCCCTTGATGTAGCCAACCACCTTCTAACAACCTTAATTAACTACTTCTGAAAGTGACCGGTCGGCCTCGGGGACCGAGACACGGATCACCTGAAAGAATACAAAATTTTGAATCCGAGACTCCGGGATCCAGGAACTTACGTCCCCAAAATAATAAAGAATACCCAATGTTTGAGTTATCCCTAGCCTTCGGAGAAAGCTCAAGGTTATTTATTATGATTGAAAGCCTAGAGGAGGCAGGAAATGCCATCTTTGTCTACATATCTTAGGCTAGCCCTTCGGTACTTAGCCGCTTCAATCTATTCCCCCAGGTCTGGAACATTCTCTTTAAATTTATCGGCCATTTTTGTCGCGTCGTGACCACTAAGCACCATGCGAGTTAATTTTGTCATTTGGGCACCATCTATCCCCTCTGGGGATTGATACCGGGACTTTATTATTTCATCAAAACTCCCCAAAACTAAATCCTCTGGAGTACAAGTATCTGTACTGAGGGGGTCAGCCCCGGAAGTCTTTATTACAAAAGACTTGTATAAATTGAAAGAATATTTTACCGCATTGACTTTATCCTGTAGAGTCCCTACCAGTTGCTTGGTTACCTCCAATGTGAGGTCAAGTCTAGAGTGTTGGGTCCTCACAAAATCAAATGATTCATCCTGCAGAATTCTGGATTCAAAAATCATTTCCTCTCCCAGGCCAAGGAGTTCTTCAAGCTCCACCTTCCATGCTTGATAATTCTCGATATCACCCTCCCATAGGTCAATAAGAGTCTCTGCCTAGTGTATAACATGTCGGGCTGTATATAAATATGGGAGGGTGGATACCAGAAAATGTTGGGTGTTTCCTATTTGCAAGGTGACCCACTTGTCCACTGCTTGGGCCTTCTTCTTCATAGTTCGCAGGGAATCTATGTCTCTCTACGATAAATCTTCAGAGGTGGAAGCCTCCGGAGGAGTGGCGTTGATAGGTCGAGCTAGCTCGGTAAGCAACCCCATAAGGTTTGCATTTTTTGCCTTTTCTTCTTTGAGCCTTTGGGCTTCCTTCTCATAATGGGCCTCTATTGGCCTAGCTGCTTCCTTTAGCAAGTCCACCTCGCCCTATTTTCCCCTTTTACCCAGCGATACCTCTGCAACATTATAATCTTTGGGCTCTGTGCTTGCTTCATCAGCGCCTAGAGGAGGTGTCGCCACAATGGCAACTGTTTCCCCGAACGGCTCGGTTCAAAGAGTATGAACCGTCTGGGCTTTCTTGACCTTTGGCGGGGCCTGGACCTGAGCCATCATTTCGGCCAGGGAGAGAGGAGTTCTGGGAGTGGAAAGAGATTTTCTTTTTCTGCTCTCTATTAACCACTGAGGTAGTAGGGGTGGCTTTCCTACTAGAATCTGTTCTCTTGGTTCTTCCCCGGTGTCCTGCGGCTGTTG
>MU228294.1:2430048-2450111 GCA_018584345.1 Thuja plicata
TTTTCCATAGAAACATCTCTATTCTCTAAAGCTATCTACTCTCTTTCTAAAGTTTAAAATCTGTATTTTATTTCTACTCCTTTTATTGCTACATTAAGTAATACCTCCTGTATCTTACAACAAAAAAAGAGAATTATGTTTGCAATAAAATAATAGATGTTTTAGTTGTTTTCTTTTTTAATGTTTATGTTTGCAAAAAAAATATACATGCATATTTACATATCTTCATGTGATGTATAAAAATAAAAGAAATATATATAAAATTTAAAATCTGTTATTCTATTTTTTTTGAGCTACTGTTGTGTATATCTACCAGATATATATATAATATTTATATTAAAATTAAAAAAATAAAATAAAATAAAATTTTTAATATATATATATATATATATTGGGGGAGGAGGCCGCAACCCCCATCCTCCCTCGTCCTTCCTTTAAGGAAGGCGATAGAGGGAAGAGGGCCTAACCCCCCTGCTGCACCCGCGGCACCTGGCCACAGCCGTGGCCTTGAGGTCGCGGACTGTGGTTCGCTTGGTGGTCGCGTGACACAGCCACCACCCCACCCTTAAAAACACAATTCTTAAACAAAAGAAAACCCGCCCCTTTTTACTTGACAACTAATACCAATCGGTCGTCATTCCCTTAACCCTGCAAAATTTTATGCTATATATATATATATATATACAAGAATGTATTTATATATATATAATTAAATGTATATATACTTATATAACTCAATTCTTTGGCTCTATTGTTTCTCTTCCAGATCTGCAAAAACAATCCATTCATGGAGAACAAAACAAGCTTTAGGGTTTTAAAAAAAAAGGTGTGAGAGAAGGAAAGAAGAGTAAAGTAGACTTTCAAAATTTAGCAACATTGCCCGTTAACCCTTATTTTGAATTAGGGTTAGGGTTGTGCAAGATGAGAATATAATAATAATTGTTTTTAGGAGACTTTTAAATTATTGGGAGGGAATTCTATTTCCTTTATGGGGTTGACCCTTGACTTATTGTTTTATTTTAATTGGTAAGAGTAAATCTCAAATGTTTTATGGGGTCCTTTTTTTAGACAACTTAGGAATAATAAAATAAATAAGTAAATGGATTAGATTTTTATAGGGACATCAATTAATATAAAAAGATATCATAGGACTAATATCAAATTAATATGTGGAGTGATAATCTAATTAATTAAGTTATTGAATAACACTCCCGTAAATATAGTTAAAATTATTTTCTTTAAGTGGAATATTAAAAAGACTATTATAGTTGACATGTGAAATTTAATTAAGTTAAGGATTAATGAAATAGTGAATAATAGTATTTTTAAATCAAGTTAATTTTATCACCATAAGGTTGAACTTAATTCCACTACCTTGGTAGGAGGAATAAATTTAAATTAATGAATAAACTAATTAATTTAGGCCCCATTTGTTTCTAGGTATTGACTAGGAATTGCCATATCGACATGCTGGTATTGTCGAATTCAGTGTTTGGTTCCAAAATGAAAAATAGGAATAGGGTTATGCGAATTCTAATTTTGGGCTTTTTTGAGCATTCCACAATTCCTCCTAAGGACCTGGAATTGGAATTGGAATTGAGAGTATTATTTTGTGAAGGAAAATTCATTCCCATTTTTGTGTTAATATTATATTGCTAGCAGGATGTATATATATACATGTGTGTGTATATACACATGAATATATATACATGTGTGTATATGCACATGTGTGTATATGCACATGTGTGTATATACACATGTGTGTATATGCACATGTGTGTATATGCACATGTGTGTATATACACATGTGTGTATATACACATGTGTGTATATATACATGTATGTATATATACATATGAGTGTATATACACACATGTACATATATAATATATATACATGTATGTATATACACACATATATATACACATATGTGTATATGTGTGTGTATGTATGTATATATACACACATGTGTATATACATATGTGTGTATATGTATATGTGTGTATACACACACATGTGTGTATACACACACATGTGTGTATGTGTGTATATATATACACATATGTGTATATGTGTATACATGTGTATATACATACATGTATGTGTGTATATATATGTGTGTGCATACATGTGTATATATACACACACTTATGTGTATATACACATGTGTGTGTATATATACACATGTGTGTGCATGTATATACACACACATGTGTGTATATATATACATGTGTGTGTATACACATGTGTGTGTATATATGTGTATGTGTATATGTGTGTATATATGTGTATGCGTACAAAAGCAAAATTTCAATTCCAATTCTAGTTGTGTGGAACCAAACACAGAATTTGCATCTTCTCAGTCATCTTCCAGGTGAACCAAACAGGACAAGCCCATATTCTAGAATTTATTTTGAGAATAGCACAAACCCAGAATGGATTCAATTTCAGAATTGGCAATTCCAGCATGCACAAATTCCACCAACCAAACGGGCCCTTAAGGAAGAATTATAAGTAAGATAATTGTTAATGAGAGAACTCAACTTGTTAATGTTATTTTTATGTGGCCAATATATGTGGCCAGTATACTAGTCATTTTAAAAATAATATTACGGTTCAACTATTTAATATATTTTCTTTAGTGGGATGTAGGTAGATTTACGTAACTAATAAACTTGCTTAGTATTAAATTAATCCACGAAGTAAAACACATGGAGAATTTCCCTCACATCATCAAACTTTATTAATAAATGAATTAAATTCATTATGGTAACCCTTTTTACGTTTGACTTGACCTTTGACTAGATGTTTAGTCTATAGGGATAACCTTATTAAATTAGCGAACTTGGTTCACCTTTCTTTGGTTCATTCCCTCACTTACAACACAGTTATGGTCAAGTACCTAACTAGCATCCTTGAACAACTTAAGCCTTAGTAGAATTGACCATGGAGTTGAGGGAGGTTGACATGCAGTCATGATTCCCCTTAGCCCTATTTGCGGTTCTTATTAATGTTTACCTAATACTCCAACTGAGTAGTCTTGGCCTTAGCTTAGCAAGCTTGGTTATCTCCTTAACTGTGTGTTTTATAACATTAACTTAACCCTTCAAAAAAAAAATTTGTTACATCTTTTGGGCATAAAATTTGGGTATGACACTTGGTATTAGAGCCATGTTTCAACATTAGATCCTTAAACCCACTATGTTTCACAAGCTTTAAACTCTTTGTTTCAACCTTATCACACAAATCAAACTTAGACAAATCAATCGCAACAACTTTTAAAACATTATTTTCATACTACAACATTACTTTCAAACTTATATGGGTAAAAGCATAATAATTTGTCACCCTTTTATAAAGGAAAAGGCTAACAAAATCAAAGTTGTTTAGCTTCAATAGTATAAACGTGACATTTATGTTTGGAATTTGAAGATGATGTAAACTAATAAAATGTTCTAAAATGGATGAAGTTTATGATTAATATTTTTAATATTTTTTTTGAATGAGTATTGATTTTTTTTAATGTTTAAAGATGATTTTTCAGTTGCAGAAATATACTGAAAATTAGAGGTCTAGTTCCTGCAAAAACATTATATGTAAATAAATATTTTTTTTCCTAATTTCAAAATATGTTATAGATGACATATATAGCCAGTGCATGAAGAAATAAAAATTGGTTTGTGACCTATATTTTCTCTTTTATAACAATTCAAATTCCAACTCATCTGAAATCGATAGTTTTCATCCCCCGCCATATTTTTCATAACAAATATATCCCAATCAAAAAAAGAAATATATATTTTTGAAGAGGAATCTCTCTTCTAGTGCACCATATGTTTTTCAAATTTATTTAATATATTTTACTATTTGTTTTCTTTCTCCGAATCAACATCTCCTTGAGTGTCGAAATACCTACTTACAATATTTTTTAATTATAATAGACTATATCTAATTAAAAAACTATAAAATCTATAAGAGATATTCTTGACTATGATCTCTACAAAAGGGTATTTTGTATTTTTACAAAAATATCATTAAAAAGACTTAGAGTTATTGAAATGTCACTTTTCTGAATTAATTTTATTTCTATGGTAATTGGACTCAAAGTGGTATAAAACATGCATTTAATAGACATTTCTAATTGGAAAAGTTAAAGAACTTATCTAATTTAACTATAATGAATCTAGCTAGACCATATGTTTGGCCAAAATTAATTTTTAGTTAAAAATACTAAAATTCAGCTGTGCTAATAAGTTATCCTAAAAGGTGACAGATTATTGTGCTTTTACCCATACCCTTTTCATATTTGTGTAGGATGCCTCCGGTAAAGTGGCAAGCTCACACCTATGGACGAGGTTATAAATGTACCCCTATAGTACGAGCTCAGATAGAAAAAGATATAGAGGGTGTTGGAGAGGAGTAGGAACCTCCTCACAAAAAACCCCCCAACCCCAACCAAGATGTACTTAATGATCTTTAGAATTTGGTTGGGATCATTTTGCATAGGATACCTTAGGGCAATCAGCAGGCAAGACTTGGGGGTGTACTGCATGAACGCAGTAGGAGTCCCCCACCCAGGATTGTGGAGGATCAGGCTGACCACGAGGGTGAGTTAGTGCACATGCCACCTCCAGAGGCAGTGGTTCCAACTTATGAAAGGGTACCCCATGACACATGGGACCACATTAGGGAACTAATACGCCTTAACCCACCACCTTTTTTAGGAGCCATGGGTGGGAGTGAGGCTGAGGCTTTTCTTTTAAGCCTCGAGAGGTGTTTTGGATTGCGCCCTTATGGAAGAAATACGAGGGAATGATTTTATATCCACTTGTTGAGAGGATCAACAGCTATTTGGTGGAGGACAGAAGAGTTAAAAAGTAATCTGGCTATTGACACCCTCACTTGGAGCACATTCTTAGAGAGATTTAGAGACCATTACCTATCTAAGCACTATAGATAGCAATGAATAGATGATTTTCATGATCTTCAGTAGAGAGGACTCACTGTCACACATGAGTGTAAGCTCCTAGAATTTCTACCCTATGTAGATTATATGAGAGATGAGAAGATCAGGGTCAACCGCTTTGTAAGAGGGTTGAATGCATCTATATCTAGTTCAGTGTGCATGGCAGAACCATGGAACCCTCGAGAGGATATAGAAAAGGCCTTGATTGTCGAGGAGATTTAGGGTAGGGGACAGGATGCATGAGATCGCTCCCAGGATTGAAACTCCACACCATAGGGTTCAGGGTATCAGAAATCACATTGGAAGGGTAATAATAATAATCATTATAATAATAGACATTCATCGGGGTCATACAAACCCCCTCCACCTTAGTAGAAGTCACATCAGGGATAAAAATAGAAAGCTCCTCAGGGGTAATAGGGCTCCAAGGCCAAATAGTGGTAGGCATAGGGTCCTAGAAGGGACCAGAGATCATAGGCATCTTCTACACCCCCAGCTAGGACTCAACAGTCCTCGAGGGGTGATTTTATTGGTTCTAGTAGGACAAGGGGCTCACATTTCTCTAGACCCCAGGGTACCCAGTTTTAGAATAGAGGACCATGTTAATATTGTGGCTCCATGGGGCACTTGGCTAGGGACTGCCCTTAAGGGGTGGTTAGCATATTGCAGCATCAAATCCCACTATTGGAGATATGGGTAGATCCCATAGAGTTTTTGCAGCGGTTGACAATCGCCAGGAAGAACATTAGGCTACTATGATTGAGGCTTTAGGTATGATTGAAGGTAATAGAGTTACTATTTTATTTGATTTAGGTGGTACAAATTATTTTGTTTCTCCATTGGTCATGGAGCGTTGCGGGCTAGTGGCAACTAGACAAGAAGTTAGTTGGGAGATATAGTTAGCCTTAGGTTCTAGAGTACCCATCACCTCCTTAGTTAAGGATTGCCAGATTCAGATTGGTACCATGACTATCATAGTAGATCTACGTATCACACCCCTTGGGTCCTATGGGATAGTACTTGGCATGGATTGGCTTTATGCCCACAGGACCAAGCTAGATTGTCAGAAAAATAAGGTAGAATGTTTAGATGATGATGACAATGCTACAATTATTCCAGGGGTTCAGAGGGTGGTATCCATTCATATGATTTATGCTATGTATCTTAAGCGGTGCATGCGAAAGGGGTGTTAGTTATTTTCCATCACTATCAGTGATAAGGAAGAAGAAGAGGAAAATGAAACCTCCCTTGATGATCATCCTATGTTACATGAGTTTGCAGATGTGTTTCCTTCAGAATTACCCACTATGCCTCCCTATAGAGTAGTTGATTTCCATATAGACCTCATTATAGGAGCCGCACCCATATCCAGAGAACCATATAGGATGTCTCCTAATGAGATTAATGAGCTCAAGACTCAGCTAGAGGAGCTCCTTGAGAAGGGGCACATACAACCTAGTGTCTCCCCTTGGGGTGCACCAGTTATCTTTGTCAAAAAGAAGGATGGATCACTTAGATTGTGTATGGACTACAAGCAGTTGAACAAGTTAACCATTAAGAATAGATACCCACTGCCTAGGATTGATGACTTGTTTGATCAGTTATAGGGTGCCCATGTGTTCTGCAAGATAGATCTTAAATCGGGGTACCATCAGTTAATAATCATGGATAGTGATATCCACAAGACAACTTTCTGGACTAGATATAAATATTATGAGTTCACAGTTGTACCTTTTGGTCTTACGAATGCCCCTACTGTATTCATGAGCTTCATGAATGGGGTATTCTGCACTTTTCTTGATAGGTTTTTGGTTGTGTTCTTTGATGACATATTGATATATTATCGTAATGAGAAGGAACATGAGGAGCACTTGAGGTAGGTGTTACAGTGTTTAAGGGATAATCAGTTGAACTGCAACTTGTCAAAATGTGCCTTTTTCAAATTAGAGGTCAGATATTTAGGCCATGTGATATCAGGTGATCGGATCTTAGTAGACCCATCAAAGATTGATTCTATTATGAATTGGACAACACCTACTACTGTGACTGAGGTTAGGAGTTTCATGGGTCTTGTAGGTTATTACAGACATTTTGTTAAGGGTTTCTCTAGAGTGGCTCATCCTACCACATCCCTTCAGCAAAAGGGAAAGAAATTTGAATGGACATAGAAGTGCAAGAGGGCCTTTCAGGAACTAAAGAAGGCACTTACCAATGCACCTATTTTAGCAGTGCCAGAGCCATCAACATATTTTTTGGTTTGTACGGATGCCTCCTTAGATGGTTTGAGGGCAGTACTTATGCAGGGTGGGTGATCTATAGCATATGAGTCTAGGAAACTTAAGACTCACAAACTCAATTACCCTACCCATGAACTTGAGCTTGTGGAAGTGGTGCATGCATTAGTAAGGTGGTGACACTTCCTCTTAGGACATCAATTTGAGCTTCATTTAGACCATCAGAGCTTGCAGTATATATTCACTCAGCCAAACCTTAATGCTAGGCAGTGTAGGTGGATGGAGTTCTTATGTGAGTATGACTTTGATGTCCATTATATCAAGGGGAAAGAGAATGTAGTCATTGATTCCCTGAGTAGGAGGTGACATGAGTTATCATCCATGATCACTGGTACAAATTTGAGATATCCTATACTACATCATGTGCAGGAGGATGAGTTGTATGTAGAGGTTTGTCAGCTGATCCAATCTCAGAGGCCCCTTGTGGGGAGATTCTTAGAGTATTCCTTGGAGTCTAATGGACTATTACATCAAAAGGATGCATCTATGTACCTTCTACAGGAGAATTGTGTAATACAATTATGCTAGAGGCTCATAGAGCCCCTTATGCAGTGCATCCTGGAGTTAAGAAGATGTATGCTGATTTGAGACACCTCTATCATTGGTCAGGAATGAGGCAACACATTGTAGGGTTAGTAGCTCGATGCCTTGAATGCTAAAGGGTTAAGGTAGAGCATGGTCATCCTAGAGGGCTCCTTCAGCCTCACAAGGTACCTATGTGGAAGTGGGATGTTATATCCATGGATTTCATTATCGGTCTCCCTATGTCATCTCGTTGCCATGATGCCATCTTGGTAAAAGTTGACAAGTTGACCAAAATTTCCCACTTCTCACCCGTCTGTACCACCTTTACAGCTCTAGCAGTGGCACAATTTTTCTTGAGAGACATTGTCAGACTGCATGGAATTCCTCATAAGATCATTTCTGATAGGGATTCTCTCTTCACATCATCATTTTGGAGGGAATTACAAACAACCTTGGGCACCATGCTCAATTTTACCATAACTTATCACCCAAAGACAGATGGTCAGACAGAGAGAGTCAATCAGGTACTCAAGGATATGCTTTGTATGTATGTTATGGACCATTAGGTTAAGTGGGAGGAGTACCTACATTTAGTAGATTTTTCCTATAATAATGGGCATCATTCATCCTTGGGTATGCCACCATATTAGGCATTGTATGGTAGAACTTGCAGGACACCTTTGAGTTTGGATAGGATGGAGGATAGGGTAACCATTGGACCGCAGTTACTTTTAGAGATGGAGGAGTAGGTAGCCTTGATTAGGAAACATATTCTAGAGGCGCAAGATCGATAGAAGAAGTATGCTGATGCAAAGAGGGAAGATCAGTTCTACATGGTTAGAGATAGGGTCTTCTTGAGAGTGTGGCCTCATAAGAGTCCAATCCATTTTTAAAAAGGCTCTAAGCTTGCACCTCAATTTGTGGAACCATTTGAGATACTGGAGAGGATAGGGCCAGTAGCCTACCATCTAGCCTTGCCACCTAGCCTGTCACGCATCCATGATATGTTTCATGCTTTTATTTTGAGAAAATATATTTATGATGAGTCTCATATGATAGATTGGGATGTCTTATAGGTGGAGTCAGATGGGTAGCTAGCATTAGAGCCTATTCACATTTTGGCACGCCAAATGCTAGGCCTTCGAGGCTGAGAGCTAGAACAGGTTAGAGTTCAGTGGGATTGCTATGATGAGGTTACAAATTTGAGAGGATGCAGGGTAGATGAGAGAACAATATCCCCATATTTTTGATGAACTCTAGGAGAAAGTTCAAGCCTAGGCGGGAGGATGTGAGGCCTCACCCCGAACACCATCATAGTTTTCCATTTCTGCTTATGTTATACCTAGCACATGATACATTTCATTTTGATGCACTATGGAATTTATGGATTTTATACTTTATATCATGGATTGATCATTTTGAACGTTGGATACTAGATACTTTATGATGCACCTGATGGACTATATTATGTTTCTATTTTGGACCTATTATGAGACATTTGATTTGGAAAAATATTATGATTATGTGATGGATTATTGATGATATGAGGATTATAAGAAAATTGATATTTAATTGAATTATCATGCAAAGTCGATCTTACTTTATGTTATATGCTTAAATGAAATTAGTATTGCTTATGACCTTAGGTAATAAATCTAATATGAAGATGTTTTCTTAATTTTGTTAATATTGTTTATTTCTTATGATGTATATTTATCTCCTTGAGATTCCCCAAGCAATGTAGTTTTGATTGAGGATCTGATCAATGGAATGTTGATGTCCTGATCCTGCCCCCTCGGGAGCAAAATTAAAATATGGCTAGGTGCCCCAGTGATGAGAAGAAATTTGATTGATAACATGATGCAAGAAGAAGTTGATCTGATTAGAAATAGGTCCCAAGTGGTTAGGATAGAAGATGTACTTGATGGAAGGACTCGGTGGACCGAGATTGACCAAAAGTATGATACATGGATTGATTAGAAGAAAAGCATGAGAGATTTCCATTGTTTGTGCAAGCGGTCAGCTACAGTTGACTAAAAAAGTTAGATTTTGATTTTGATCTTGAAAATGGAATTAGGACAGTCGAATTAGCAAGGGGTGTCATGTTCATGCACAACTGATCACTCGAAAAAATGAAGATTGATCGATAAAAACCTTAGATCCTTCACATTGTAGATAGATATTGAGATTTTGTAGATTTCAACACCATGTAGATGCAGATGCAAGACTAACATGAATGCAAACTAAGGTGTAGTCACTGAACCTTTAGCAGTGAAAATTTTCATGATCGAGCATTTTTGGAACATCATAGTCGATACAATCCTTAGTGGTGCCCCTACAACCATAAGAATATGAATATGACTTTCATTGGATAAGATCTGAGAAACTAACATAATCATCGAGGCACAAAATCTAAGATGACCTGAATGTTGTTTCTAGTTGATGTTGCAAGAGTGCACCAATATCAAGGCATTCAAAGCCAAGATAACCATGAGTGTGATCTTGCATAAAAAAGAAAAGAAATAACAGTCAATGAGATAGTTCTGACCTCACCTTGGCTTACAAATAAATAGGATTGAGGGATGTGGGGCATTTCCACCTTAATGTAGGAGCTCTTACCACATACACCATGTGTATTTGCCATTGTTGGATCATCGAGATCACACCAAAAAGTAGTAGACAAGGAAAAGATTGACAAAAGATCAATGAAAATAGATAGCATACAAATATTAAACCATGAGGGAGGCCCATTTCCTGAGGTTAGTTGATGTAAGAAGGATTTTGAATTTGAAAGAATTTGCTCTATTATTAGTTTTTGTTCACAGTCGCCTACTTTTGTGAGTTAGTGTTTTTAGATGGATTGAATAGAAAGATATTGTATTGTATTCATGTAGAAGGGATATTTACAAGCATCTTTTTTTTATTTGAAGTTTCTAGGAGTTCATTAGGTTAGGTTTGTAAATTATTTTCTAGTTTAGCAGTTTGTTGGTATTGACAGAGCAGTTTTGAGAAAAATGGCTAGCCCATAGAATCTAACCATGAATTCCATCATGGTCTAGAGGAATATGGTATGGGGGCCTCTATATAGTTTAAATATGAGTGGAGGAGTTCTAAGAATTAATTTATCTATTTTTAGTGGCAAGCCCTAGGTGAGTCCTGTGCACCCGGTTAGGTATTTTTCAGTGAACTAATGGTATTTGATTGCAGGGGTGTGATTGGAATAATGAAAAAAAACATGGTTTTGTAAGAATAGAGGTCATGTAGACACCTCCTAGGAATATCATACCTTATCCAATCCATTGGGATACACTTCCAAGTAGAAATCACCAAACTACACCAGAAAAGCCCTATTAGCCCTATTTACCCTTAATTCTAACAATCCACTATACAGAGACCTTAGAACAATAAGACCTACAAAATATCTCATTTCTAAGAAAAAGGGTGTCAGAATATCAACTTTTTTTTGGACATTTTTGGGATTATTTTGAAAGAAGTGAGAAAAACTACTCAATTAGGGTTAGAAGGAGCATTAAGCCTAAAAGACCAAATTAAATAAGGGTCTTGAAATTGATTGAGAAAGTCTTGATACCCTATCCTAATGGGATAAAGTGGAGTTAAAGAAGTTTTCCAAGCATGGATTACACCCCCTGAAAACACTTTTTAAAAGGAAGATACCAAAAGGGAACTTGGATTCATCCAAGGAGTATAGGAGAGTAGTGAAAATTGTTGATAGATACCCCTAGGTGAAGCACAAAGGATATCATCTCTTATAGAGGTGTTGGAGAAGTCCTAGTTTAGTTAAGGAAAGACTTGGAAGATCATAGAAGGAAGCTAAGGGTCTTGGGAGGACTAGGAACAATTAGTGTCCTAGTAGGCTTGTATAAGCACACTTGGGAGTTTCTATCAATTTGAGTATCTAAGAGGTAGGTTGGGGATTATTTCCTTATTTGAGTTGAATTAGAAGAAGATGCAATTTCGTCAATCCTAGTGTATTTATGTATTGGTGTTGTGGGGCTACTCCTTAGAGGGGGAAGTCTATGTAGACATATGTGTTGAGTAGAACCAATAACAAGTATGTTTTTCACCTTTGGAATTATTGTCAAAGGTGGAGAATGTATACTAAAGAGGAGAATGTGTGAAGTTCAGTAAAAATGGGGAGTAATTGTAGAACATGTGAAAGAAAGAAGTGTAAACTTTGTTTCATATGGTATCTTGTTGGAGTAAGGAATTGAGTGTTTCTATCAATACAAAAAGAGATATTGATGGCATATTTGATGCAGTGATGGTATGTTAGTTTTGGAGATGTAATGATAAGATTTGATTACAAGATGATCAAATATTATGTTGTCATTGATGTCAATTATTGACTTTGTGTTCTTAGTATATTGGCAAGCATAATTATGAGGAATGAAGGATTAAAATGAGTTTAAGTGTTTTCTATATTTAGGGGAGACTTAGGTGTGTCTCTGGATGACTAATGTATGACTGCTACTATTGAAGTGATCATATGAGGAAGTTGTGATCAATTTAAGTCTAATAGTGCAATTGCTAGAATAATTAATGACAGGTGATAGATGATTTGAATGCTTTGTCAAATCCGTGTTGTATCTTGTGATCCAGTCATAGGATATGGTGGAATAAAATATTTAGATACTAAATTTTCAACCACAACTAATTTGATTGACTAGTGTGTAGGCTAGGTGACCGGTGAGTAGAGACGAAGTTTTTAACAAGTTACATTATTTTTGTTCTTAAGTGACCAATGATAAATATTTAATCAGTGATCTGTGTTAAGGTTGTGGTAGGATCAATCGAGTTAGTCATGATCTAATGATGTTTCTTTGTGATTGGAGGTGATGAACTGGCATCACATTGCTCAATCCTAGCATGTGGAGAAGATTCTTGAAGAAGCTTGTGTTTGGTCAAAAAAAATTTGACTCCTTGACACAACATTCTATGTAAATCCTTGTATTGGCTGATGTGGTCTTGGAAAAATATTTTATGCATTTAATTTTTTTATGTGGCACATTGGATTTGAGTGTGATGTTTTCTAATTTTAATTTAGGGTTTGATCAATGTGGTGGACTTACAAGTTAAGTATATAATGGACTAATTTGAAGGTTAAGAGTTTTGATCATGTGTTGAAGAAGTGCGGTGTAAAGTGTGAGTTGTGATCAAGCCAGGGAAGAGTTAAGTATGTTGAGAAGATATTTTATACTTTAGTGGATCTAATCAAGCAGAGGTAGTATTGTTCTATAGATCATTCTTTATGTTTTCCCTAATAGCTGCAATAGGTTAAATCCCTTAATATGGTATATCCTAACAAATCATTTGTTATAAATCCTCTAACAAGGTGACACTTTGTCAAGTGTTTAAAGTCCTCTAACAAGGCTACTCTTAATAGGGTAAAGGTCCTAAAAGAATTGAGGTAAATCCCTTAACTAGGTAGCACCTAATAGTGTTGTTGTAAAATTTTAACAAGTTTAAGATCCTCACAGGGAATACTTCAAAATATTACATCATTTAGTGGGTACTAGTCCCCACCCTGGTTTTCTCCCTAACACAACCCTATAGGTGATATGGGCTAATTTGTGACTTTGCATTTATACTTTTTGCACCTTCAAAAAAATTGTTTCCCTGTAAAAATAATTCTAGGAATTCACACTGAGACAGGTTATTGTAGGGGGCCTAACACAACCCTATAGGTTTAAACAAATCATTCATAGGTGCCAAGTTTTTCAAGAAACAATATATCAAAGTTGGAAATTTTTTTACACTTAGGGCACACAAGGGACATCATTGGTACGGTATGTCATTGAGCATTCTGGCATGATAAGAGCTAAAGTGGGACCATGCCTAGAGTAAACCCACCTAGCTAGACATGATCGAGGTTTGGGTTCATTCCTAGGAAGAATAGAATGCGATTTTTGTTTCCTTCACAATGAGGGTTTGTTCCTAGTAGCCCTAAAATTTGAGTTTTTGGTTCTTAACTTTTGCACGTACACCTCTCATATCAAAATTGACCTTTTTCGATAACCATTTGGGTGACACCTTATGTAAAACTTGATATGTCATTTTTAGGAACAACTTTCTCAAAAATTGTTGATTTATGGTATTTAAGGGACAATTATTCTTGTTTTACAAAGAACCTACCCTCTAAACACTCTCCCAAACCCAAAAAATTACTCCAATAGCCTAGGAAAGGTATAAATAAACAAAATTGATAGTTGTTATGAATTGAAACATATCAAATCATGTCCAAAGAGGTAGATATATGAAATTGATCATTCCCAATGTGCATTCCAACAATGAAAGTTGACGATGTTTATGACACTTGTGTCTGAATTTAATTCTTTCATAAGAAAAATATGACTCCAATAATAAACATGTTTGCATTCTATTATATTAAATAATCATTTAAAAGTATATGCCATATGAGTTGCATATAATGAACAAATTGGATCACATTTAAATTATAAATATGTATGTTTCAAATGATCCAGACATACACACAATGAACAAGTTGGATCGCATTTCAATTGCAAATAACAAAGTTTTAAAGTACAAAGATATGCACACAATGAACAAATTGGATCGAATATCAACTTGAATATATATAAAAATGAATAATAATCATGTACATATACAAAAATGGCATAAATGCCAAGTCAATAATAGAGTTACAAAAATGTGGCATGTGTCATGTCAAGGTTGATATATATAATACAAATGTCGAACATATACATAAATTAGTCCTTCAATGACTACAACTACAATTATATGTCTCTATCAATATCTATGACTATGGTGGATCATCAAAATAGAGCCTCCTCGGAGAAATTCCATGCTTTGTAGGTGGTTGTACAAGAATAATTCAAATGTTGAATCATATGTATTTTCTCAAAATAACATCAAAATAAATAAATACTGAACTATAATTTGTTTGTAGTTGAATTGTTGAAACCACATGTCTTTCTTCTGCTATTGAGTTGTGTAGTAAAGTTTATGGGCTCCTTCTTGTGTAAATAGGACTCCTAACAAAATGGAAAGGTAGAGGATCCATGCAGAGTTGTGAAGGGAATTATAATAGGTAAAACAAAATTAATATAATTTAATAACACATATGTCGATAAACGCTAAAAAACTAAAAATCCATAGACTAAGAAACAAATGCATACCAGGGCCTCAGATGGATCTCCTATACTCATAGGAGGAAAAATAACTAATGAAGTAGCTATGATCATTTCTTGTATGGTAAATTCTAAGAGATTTTATAGTCATAGATGAAGGAATTAGGGCTTTCAAACAAGCAAGAATGCAATCCAACAGTAGTTGACAAGATGGTTTCAAATAAGAAGAAAAACATACATTTTCTCTATGTTGTGTCAGACCCCCTCTTTGATGATCGAGACTCCTAAAAAAATGGAGTGTTAGAGGATCTATGGGTAGTTTTAAATGGGGATGTAATAGGTAAAAGGGAATTAAAATAAGTTAATAATACAAATTTGTTTACAAACACTAAAAAAATAAAAAAAATGCATGTACTTATATTTAAACACATATGTTTAACATATATAGAAAAATGCATACTAGAGCCTCATATGGTTCTCTTGTACTCTAAGGAGGCATCATCATTGAAGATGAAATTGTTAATCCCTAAGTTCTATTGATGATTAGTGACCCACACTTACTCATTTACTTAGGCAGTTTTAGTTGGCTATCACTATGGCCGAGCTAAACATTGTAGGTCGAGCAACACTGCTGAGCAAGTTTTAGATTGTCAAGTTACATTATGCTGAGCCGATTAGAATATTAAGTGTCGAGCGTTGAGATGTGTTGTGCCGAGTAGAACATTTTTTGCATACATGTCAGGATTAATTCAAACTTTGATGTAAACGGTTGAGGCTGACTTGTATGAGATCTAAGCCGACATTTGTACACATTTAATATTTGTCTATTGAGTTAATTCACATTTAATTATTTTATACCATGCATGGCATGAACCCAATCAGGAAATCATAATGCATTGGAGGTATAAACAATAGATCTTGATCGTTGATCTAGATCTCACTACCAGATCTGAAAAGGTATAATAAGATGGCTTCTAACCCTAAAAGAGAGTGTGTAAGAGAAAGAGATATACAGAGAAGGGTTATTGTTCATGAGAGATGAATAGTAAGTTATTTTGAGAAGAAGCCTAGATCAAGCAGTGTTAAGTAGAGTAAAGACATATCAGATTAAGAGATCACAGAGGTTATTGAAAAGAGAATATCCATCATCAACATCTGAGTGCATAACAAAGGATCACTACTTCGAAAATTCTAACATGTGTATCAAGTTAAATCTCTTAACAAAGTGGTTTTAGCAGGCCATTTCAAATCTCTTAGCTAAGTGCTTACTTTACTGTAAGTTGAAATCCTTTAACAAGGTAGATTGTAATGATCTTTAGTTCTTAACACAACAGACCTTTAACTAGGTAGATTGCATATTGTAATCAAACTTTTGTAGCCCTAAAAGGCACACTTTATTGCTACAGTAGTGAAGATCTTGTGGGTATCATCCCCACCCTAGTTTTACCTATTTGGGTTTCTAGGTTACCAAAATTCTATGTTATGAGTTACATATTTGATGTTATGGATGTTATCTAATGTTAGGTTAATTTCATATATGTATGAATGTGGATCAATTTTCTTTAAGTGGTTAAGTTTTTAAGATTTGATTCACCCCCCCTCTTAGTATCTTTCTTTCCCATTCTTATACTTACAACAATTGGTATCAGAGCATAGTTCACCAACAAAAGCTTTGAATCAGCTTGTGAGTACAGATCTTGAGATGGAGGTTTACAAGTTGGGAAAAGTCATACAGAATTAGAAGATTGAGATCCAGCTAGCATTACATCAGCTTGAGATAGAAAGACAAGAATTGAAGAAATATTTGACGGCTAGGAAAGATTTGGCCAAACAAATTAATGATACTCATTACTAGGAAGATGACACTACAAATCTATTTCAGAATGAATATTCTACTAAGAGCGATGCAACAATTGCAAATCTACTAGAAAAGAATAATGCGATGTGTGAAGAAGTTAGAAACCTGAAAAGAGAACGAGAAATGCAGACAATAATACTATGTGAAGTATTGGAACAAAAGAAGAAAGTTGAAGATGACAAAACCATGGAAGAAGAAGACAAAAGAGTGATATCTGTTAGACTTGATGAAAGAAAACATGATGTACAGATAATGACAATCAATCAGGTTGACATGGAAAATCAACTGCTACTTGCAAATCAGGAGATTAGTAGGAAAGATATGGAAATGATAAATCTGAGAACTGAGAACAATCAATTGAAAGATGACTTGAGATCTGAGAAGGAACTTAATGAAAGGTTGAACAAACCCAATGAAGCTTTGACTCATTTTGAGAATCTAATAGAAGCATAAAGAAGGTCAAAAGATTCTTCTGGATTAGGTCACACTGAATCAAAGACATTTTTTGAGAAAGGAGAATCAACTAAGAATGGTGAAAGGGGGAATGCAAAGGCAAAGCACAACAAGCCCATTTTCCACCACTATGGAAAACCAGTTCATACAAAAAACATTTGCCAAAGCAAGAAAGGTAAGTCCAATCCTAAATCTAAGTTCAATGGTTACTATTTTAATTGCAAGAAATTTGGACATAAAGCACATGAATGTTGGGCTAAAGCAAGTGATGCACCCCCCACACCAAGATTTAATGGTTATTGTTACAAGTGTCCAAAACATGGTCATAAGGCACAGGACTATAGATCCAATGCTAAACAACAATGGACATCAAAGACACAAACAAAAGCATGTAAGAGTGGCAACACTTACAAATGGGATTATAATACTAGATAGAGTTTCCATTACTGTGATGAATATGGACATGCACCTAAAGATTGCTTAAAGACACATGTCAGAGAGAAATCTAAGAGTTGGATGTATGGAAGCTTAGTCTGTTTTAGTTTTTTGAAGATAGGACACACTAAGAGAGAGTGTAGGACAAGAGTTCCTGCTCCTACTGTTGAAGAAGTAAGAGCATAGATGAACTGGACATGGGTAAGGAAATCAAAGCCAAGCAGAAGTGAATCCACTAAAGCCGAGGTCACCCAATCCAATGGATCAGGTGATCACACCATCTCCAACTGAGCAATAGAGGTATGTAAGGAACTGCATTCAAATTTTAAATCTTACATAAGTTCCTAATATGTAAATGTGCCAAAGTCCATATCTGCATATGATAAGATGTACCATGACATGTTTGTGACAAGTTTTGAGAAGAGCTATATGCACTATAGGTGCCGAGTTGATTGGCTGAGTAAGTCGTGTGATGGCCGAGTGTGGTAAGATGAGCGGTATGCAAGTTGTGTTAGTCAGCCAATGATAGCTGGCTTGCACTAACCTAATAGGAAAAATATTTAATGCTTACCTACCTTGACCTTTCAAGTCTATATATGGACAAACGGTCTATTATTCACTTTTACCTTGCAATTTTTAACATTTACAGAGAAATCAAAGAAGTTGCAAATTTGATCTTAGCGAAGTTTGTTTTGATAATTTCATCAGTATGCTGTCGAAAACCCTAAGTTGAATAGTGCAAAGTGTTTTCTTGCTGAGGTACCTTGTTCTTCATTTTCAAACCCTAACCTCAAGATATTATGGCTACAAGTTCTTCCACACCAGTTAAGAGAATGGAAGAGGATTTGAATCAAATTAAGCTTGTAAGGAGTGATGCATGTGCACCACCAAACTTTTGTGTCATTCCAGAAAGTGCAATTTTGAGTGATCTAAATGGAGCCCTCTCATTGATCCCGCTAAATGTACTTATGATTCACGATGTAAGATCTTGTTACATGGTCAAAATTGGTGAAGTGGGAAATAGGGAATTGAGAAATTCATATGACAAACTATGTGAAAATGGAATTCTGAAGGATGAATTCAAACATTTAGCTGACAAAGGGTTAACTCATGCCCCAGATTTTCCAACAGAATTCAAGGATGAATGGATTAAGGTTGTCCTAAGCTGAGTTCATAATATGCATATGTGGTTGGAAAATGGACTAGTAAAGATCACAAAATATATTATCCAGCAAGTTACTGGGTATCCTATTATTAGCGGTAAACGAACTATGAGAGACCAAAGTAAAGAAGAGATAGAAGCTAACACTAGAGTTGTTTGGAACAATAGAGGCATGACTATATATACAATTATAGACTTGGAACTTGACTTTGGACTGAGAGCGATTGCTCACAAATTCTATCAGTCAAGCCATCTGGATAGTGTTCCCTGTATAGTAGTAGACCAGGCATGGAAGATAGTAAAAAAGAATCACACCTATGACCTTGCTGAGCTGCAGTTGACACAATTAGCTGAGAACTTACTATCAATCAGGAAAGCCAAAATCTCATCATGTAAGTTTGGCTCTTTGTTAATATGTATATTCTTCTATATACAAAAGTAATTTCCTACACTAGGAAATATTGTTTGGAAAAAGGAATGACCCAACACATTACTGATTAGTGAATGTATGCATAAATTAGGTAGCAATTTCAATGGAATTATGGGAAATTATTTTGGGGAATTCAAAAAGAGAATGAGATTGAGGAAAATAATTCCCAATTTACTTGTGGAGAAGCACTATGATGAGATATGTTTCTTAGTGGATACAGACTACACATATATTCAGGCTGTGACACCTAGGGTATCATGGATAGAGCCATTTCCCTATGAAGTTAATATTGATGAAGCATCAACAACTATTACAGCACTCCTAGTAGAGGAGATTGATATTAAAGCTAAAAGATTTGGAAATTTTGATGAAGCAAAGGCAAATATTTCGATGAATCTTAAGGCAGGAACCATGGAAAGGAAAAGGAAAAAGATTGTGAAAAATGTTAGGAATAAGGTGTCTCAACCTTGGATAATTCCTATTCTTATTATTTGTTTTGTAAAATGTATTTCTTGCAAATAATGTTGATGTGTCGGCATCTTGAATAGTGTGTAAGGAGATCATGGCTAAAACGGTTATGACGGATTCCTATGACACGTAAGAGCTATGTCAGGAATATTCAATGACAGGTGAATACATGTGGCAACTGATAAATGTGAGTACTGTACACTCTTCCATAATCGTTGGGTTTCCTATTTTCTCGGAGAATGGTAAAAACCCTAATACGGTTATCGTTAGGAGTAGCCCTAAAAAGTGAAGCGCATGATATAAGCATTTTTTAGGGTTGCGAAGAGAAGCGATGCGAGTGTA
>MU228294.1:2479311-2514365 GCA_018584345.1 Thuja plicata
GATTGCAAATTGGGACTGGTTTAACCCTATTATTCCAAAAATAATGAAATAGAGTACTACCAGAGTAGTCTGGGGTTACCGGATTTCTGCATCGCGACCACTTGTCGCTCCATTCTTCCCAATCCGCACTGTTTATATTTAGAGTCCCAGGTAGAAATTTGACAAATTCTTCTGTGTACTTCTTTTGTGTGACTTCCTTCTTCTTTCCAGACCCTTGTGAGGTGGTAGGAATGATTGCTTGACTCATTTTGCTTCTCTTTTGAATTTTACTGTCTCAGACATAAAGTTCCAGACAAATAAGCTCCTTACTCTTCGCAGAAAACTCAGAATGCAGAAATGAGAGTTGTACAGAATCCAACTCAATCATTTACACTTATAGCCATTAAGGACTGTGTCTTGTCAACTTGAAAGCTGAATTTTTGTACTTGAACTATCATAGAGATTTCATTCTGTCATTAATGTTGCGATCAACTTGCACTGTTTTATCCTAGCTGGAAGAGAGAGTGTACGCTTTTTTCCATCTGGCACTCGTCAGCCTGAACCTTGCCAGCACTTTGCACTTTATTCACTTTTAGTAATACCCTTGCGAGTGAGTGACACATCCCTTTCATTCAGCCAGTTGCACACTCGCCATCCATCCTCACTCAACCTTTTATCTTCTATGAGTGAGTGATGACCTAGCTCTAGACTTCATCTTAAGTCTGTCGCGTACTCGCACTCCTTTTATGTTTTGCTTTTGGGTTCATGCGAGTGAGCGATGCTTTCTTTTGTTACTTGTTGCACTCTCGCGAATTCACTTTTTATGTCATCTGAATCTGGGCGACTGAGCGACCACGCTTCTCATCTTTCAGCTTATTCCTTAATCGCACACTCGCAAGCTTTTAAACTGCACTTCTTGATTTGGGCGACTGAGTGATACTTTTCTCCTTTTTTCTTGTCGCATACCCGCGAGCTGATTTCCTTTTGTCTTCATTGACTGGGCGACTGAGCGATATTCATCTTCTTTAACTCATACTCTGTCCAATTTCTCACTTGCTATCCTTTTATTCCTGCTTTCATCTAATGCACAAGTGAGCGATGCATTGTTCTTTGCTCAGTCGCAAACTCGCGAGCTCAGAAACTTTACTTCATTATAGACTGCGAGTGCGTGACTGCTTCATTTTTCACCTTCGTCACCCACTCATGAGCTATTTTTCTTTCTTCTCTTCTGCCTGGCGACTGAGCGGTGACCTTCTCTTTTTTCTTGTCACACGCTCATGGGCTCTTTTCCAATCGCCTCAAAGCATCAACAAGTGAGCGAGGTGTTGAATGATTTCTTTGTCGCTCTGTCGCAGACTATCATGAATCTTTAAAATGCTTCTGCGACTGTGTGATGCAGCTTCATATCAGTGCTTTATACCTTCGTCGCGCACTCGCTCTACAAAATACACATGAGTTAAAACCTATGCGAGTAGGCGACATCTACAAGACAAGACCTCGTCGCGCACTCGCGCAACTTAAAACATTGATACAGAAGCCTGATGTGGGTATGCGACTGCTTAAGTTTTAACAATACTCGCTCGGTCACAGAGCATGAAGTAGATAGAAAAATCTTTCAGCGACTGCGTGATAGACATAACTTTAACTCGTCGCTGACTCGCTGACCTTTGAGTTAACTTCAATAAGGCATCGCGACTGCGCGATTAACCTTTACAAACATAAGACCTGCTCACTCGTAGACAAATGATAACTTGACATGGGCTCATCGTGATTGTACGATACACAATTTTTTACTCGTCGCTGACTCGCGAAATTAGAACTTGACTTCCAAAAAGCATCGCGACTACGCGATTTACAATTTTAAAATAGCTCATCGCCCACTCGCAGTCAGACCAAAACTTGACATAAACAGCTCGCGATTGCGTGATTCTCTTCATTGACAGCTCATCGCCTACTCGCACAACTTAAAAACATTTAAAAAAGACTGACGCGACTAAGCGAGAAGACTTCAACATGACTTCAAAAAGGAACTTGACCCTTTTTTGAGCGATAAAACACAAGATTTTGAAACAAGAAAGCCCGGGAAAACAAAGGACCAAGAAATTCAAAATTTTTTGTAACACAGTGCTAATAGGAGGTATAAATAATAGATCTTGATTGTTGATCTAGATCTTGCTACCAGATCTGAAAAGGTATAATAAGATGGCTTCTAACCCTAAAAGAGAGTGTGTAAGAGAAAGAGATATACAGAGAAGGGTTATTGTTCATGAGAGATGAACAGTAAGTTATTTTGAGAAGAAGCCTAGATCAAGCAGAATGGCAGAGCAGTGTTAAGCAGAGTAAATACGTATCAGATTAAGAGATCACAGAGGTTATTGAAAAGAGAAGATTTGTCATTAGCATCTAAGTGCATAATGAAGGATCACTACTTGGAACATTCTAACAGGTGTATCAAGTTAAATCTCTTAACAGAGTGGTTTTAGCAGGTCATTTCAAATCTCTTAGCCAAGTGCTTACTTTACTGTAAGTTGAAATCCTTTAACAAGGTAGATTGTAATGATCTTTAGTTCTTAATAGAACAGACCTTTAACTAGGTAGATTTTATATTTTACTCAAACTTTTGTAGCCCTAACATGCACACTTTATTGCTACATTAGTGAAGATCTTGTGGGTATCATCCCCACCCCAATTTTACCTATTTGGGTTTCTGGGTTACCAAAATTATGGATTATGAGTTACATATTTGATGGTATATATGTTAGGTTAATTTCATATATGTATGAATGTGGATCAATTTTCTTTAAGTGGTTAATTTTTTAAGATTTGATTCACCCCCCCTCTCAGTATCTTGCTTTCCCATTCTTGTACTTCCAACAGCTATAACCATTTCCTATATGAAAAATGATGACATAATTTATAGTCATAGAGGAATAATTTAGAGATTTTAAAATAACAAGAATGCAATGGAGAGTGAATATGGAAATGATACCTCTTCTCTCTCCTAAACCTCTGCGAGATTAGGTGCATTCACTAATTTTATAAACCCTAATTTTTTCTATATATAAAACAAATAAATCAGGTGCATTCATCAAGATCTACATGTACATGTTTAATCATAATACATTTCAACAAATATATTTAAATTTTACTAAATTACCTATTGGCATTTGGATGTCTGTGAGGATATGTTTTTATGTCTCAGTATGCTAGAAGATTCTATTGGCACACAAGATGTACTCGTCAAAGGTTAGGTAACCTAATAGAAACAAAAATAACAGAAGAGAAACAAATATATATTATTAAATCTAAGATGCAAAAATCTAAATCTAAATGACTCAGATGGGTTCAATTAAAATTGTAAATAAGAGTTGTACAAAATATGAAACCACAAAGCTTTCTAGGCCAATGTCAATAGCCAAAAGTGTGATATAATCAACTTGGGACATCTGAAGAAGCCTTATAAAACAACAAATAAGGGTGAACCCATAATAGTTGGTTACACTTTTTCGGAGGAACCAATTACTCCTTAAATTCACAAAGAAGGCAGATTTAGAAAGTAATTTCAATAGAAAGTAGGGACTTTCAATACGAAGTACTTTCTATCGAAAGTACTTTCGATTGAAAGTAGGGACTTTTGATAGAAAGTACTTTCTATCGAAAGTAATTCTATCAAAAGGCCTTGATTAAGGGCAATTCTAGTCAAATACTTTTGATAGAAAGTAGTTTCAATCAAAACTAATTAGCTTCGATCAAAACTACTTTCTATCAAAAGTCTTTGATTAGAGGCCATTTGCAGAGGTTAACACAAGTTTGAAGTTTTCATGGCTTCGGGGCTTAAGCATAGGACTCAAATGGAAGAATAAGGAGATTCCCTTTTGCATCGCACAAGTACTCTGAATGATCTTTCTAAAAAATATAGATTTGACAATTTTTGAATTAATTAGGCCTATGTTTTTTGACATGCATTAAATGTAGGTTTTTTATCAAATATAAACCTCCAAGTTTGACGTTCAATGAAAAATAGTAGAAAAGAGAAAAAAAAATGAAAAATAATAGTGCCCTCTGTCTTCGAGTCTACTTTCTATCAAAAAAAATTTTGAATTTTGATAAATACACAAGTTATAAGATGTGTAGTCAAGGTATGTCAAAATTACAGTTTACTCAACTTCAAATATTTATAAAATATAAAATAATCATGATAATGTCGTCAAACCAATTGAATGCCCTCCGTATGGATGTTACAAAACTAAATTCAAAAGAAGCACATTGATATCTATTTTAGAAAAAAATTATGCTCTAAGAAGTCAATGTAACTCTTTGAAAATGACATTTTCAACAACATAGCAGTTTTTCGAGGGAGAAAAAATAAACCATTCAAATCAATTCAAAAAAAAGAAAAATAAATATTTAGAATCTATATAGAAATTCCTAAAGACTCTAGTTTACTTGATCTTTTGATTTCAAACGGTTTAATGGCAATGTGCATATGAATCTGAAAGTGTTTTTCAAAATGTAGAGTTCAGTTTCTGTTCAAGCAAAAAAGTGTAACCCGCTATTGTGGGTTCACCAATAAATATCCATATTAAAAAAATATATCTTAAAACCGATGTATTATTCTATTTTAAATAATATTTTAAAATATTTACCTCAGGTGTCAAAGGTATCTATGCACATTGAATGGATCGAAGACTACATGGTGTACTCACACCACCTGTTGTTCCCTGTAATGCATATTATTCATATATCACTTTAAACTATTATATAAATATAAAATTATTTACTTTAATAACATTTAGGTGATTAATTAATAACATGTCATAAACACAAATAAATACCTGAATCTTCTCTCCACCAGAAAACACCATGGTCATTAGGTCGTCAGTGATAGCCACATCCTCTGTAGTGTAATCATGGCATCTACTGTCGTAATGTGTACATGAATGGGAGATGAATCATCCTCATTTGTGTCAGTATCTACCCAAAAACATATCTTATAATAGATGGTGCACATATGCTTGATGGGCTAGGCTGAACCAAATGGTGCATCTGATGATGATGGAGGTACCATAGGTGTCAATCCATCTTCTTGTCAAACTAAATGTGTTCCATGCTAAAAAATGAAATCAGTCAATGATGTAGTTGTCTAAAGAGTCTGTAAGTCCATAAAATCCTTCAGGGCTACTGCGATCGTGACGTGAACCATGGGTTTAGGATCTACTTGTCTCCTATGTTGTGGGTGTACCACCGTATGGGCCCTAGGTCTATCCTACGCAAAGCCTCACCCTCTACCCTGGAACTATTGGATGTCAAAGTAATTCAGCTTCAAGCTGAGGATAAATTCATAATATAGCTTTCTCAAAAGAATATAGAGGCACCTTCCAATCATTACAAGGTGGTTGTTCAAAGACCGTATACCACCTATTCCAAAAATATGCTTTCATCCTAGTGTGCAAAAACCAATGTATAGGAAACCTTCGTATCAGTAAGTAGGTTATTACTAGTTTTAGTATCAGTTAAAATAGCACATATGTCACCTTTAAGTATGCCCTTTCTTTTCACCTCATCATATGACAACCCATCTCCATAAAAGACATGGCATATATCCCTCTATGAACCCCATTTTGTATCTTGTCTAAATACCTCATTCACACTATTGTCCATTATTTCTAGGGTTTTGGTGAGGGATGAGTGGTTCTCTCGACTACAGGACCTCAACATATTCACTACTATAGAAATTTGGGTAGTTTTTTATGATAGGATATTGATAAGATCCTCCTGCGTGGCCTATACATGATCTACTGAAGGATGCAAAGGGTTTTTGGGTGGTGGTGGTTGTTCAAGAGAAACATTTTGATGGTTTTCTTGTTGTGGATCAACGTCTTAAGGGTTTTGTTGTTGCTCATGTGCAACATTTTTAGGGTTTTCTTGTATTGGTTGTGCAGGAAGAGGTCTTTGTTGTCTATTTTGTTGTCTGGGATTTTTTTCAAAATCTAACATCAAATTAATAAAAATAAATTAATTAATTAAACAAACCCTACTTCAATTCAAATTCAAACAAAAATAATAAAACCAACAAATACTTACCTTTTCGACGATGTGGCATGGTTACAAATTTGTCTAAATGTCAAAAATGCAATTAATTTAGGAACACGCTCAGGTTCTAGTGTTTTTTGGATAGCTCAAGTCATTGTTTATCATTTTTGTGTTAGAATAACTGAGAGGGGGGAGGGGTGAATCAGTGGCCTAAAAAATATTCCAATAAATCAACCCAAAAAAACTTAGTACCACAATAATAAGCCTCTAGTTATCTTCAGTCCTACAAGACATATGTCTTCAAATAAAACTATCAAATAACTACTGCTTGGAGTTCACTATTAATCCTTATTCTTAATTTTTACCAATAGAAGTCTTTCATTTACCAAAAAATAGTAAATTTCTTAGTGTATACCGATCAATCCAGATTAGTTATGTGTAATGCAAAAAACTAAAGCAATGACGCATAAACACATTGACACATAAATTTTAAACATGGAAACCCTATTAAGGGAAAAACCACTTGGGACCGGTAACCAAAAATTTTCACTCTTCTAAAGTGAGCTCGATGAAGAGCCAACCCTGTTAAAGTTTACAAACACACTATTAAATGTGACCTTGTTGGAGGATTTAAATAGAATAGTTTGTCACTTGATATCGGGCATCTCTATGCTACCTTCTCAGACCAAAACCTTTGTAGTTTGTCAAATGGTATCTGGAATATCATGCTATCTTCCTGATCAAAAATTTTTATACTCCTTGGGATGTATCTCAATATAGAAAGGATTATTAAGTCCTGCTTAGTTAAGAGAATTTCTGAATCAATGGTTAAACTCAAATAATAAATGATCTATTCACACATACAACTTATACTTGCAGATTTTTAGATCTATTGTAAGCTCATTATACCTTTATGATCAATATGTCTTTTCAATACCTTTGCTCCACTTCTTTCTACTCAGTGATGTTGTGCTTCTCTGTTTCTTAGTGTCCACAGAAATCTTTAGCTCTTTCCTTAGCTTGATTGATCAAGATTATATGAAGTTGTTCTTCATCAGTTTCTCTTCAGCATCCATCTTTCTCATTCACTCCCCTAATTCATAATGAATTAGATTGTCTCTTTATAGACATGATATCACCATTTCTCACTTGTTGATTTTATTGTTCTTGGCATGATCCACAATCTTAGCCAATCTTACTTTAAATATTAACTCAAGTTTTATCCCTTAGATTTCTCCATGACAACTGGATAAAACAACTTTAAATATATTACTTATCTCTAGCTTTAACTTGTCAATTAAAACAATGTTAACAACTAGTTAAGTCTATCTTTAGCTCTTCTAACTAAGTATTTTTTCATTTCTGAACTTCAGTTAATTTCAGTGTTTTAACTCTTTGATGGCTTCGGTCAATACTTGAGTTCTCCTCAGGCTTCTACATCAGTTTTGTATGTCCATCGGGGTTGTCTACCCTTCGGTGTTGTCTATCCGTAGAGTAACACTGTAATTATGGCTTTTGGTAATTCTTGTGATTCTTCTTGTTGGTAATGCTTATTGATTTCTTTTCTCGGGCATCACTGTGACTTTTCTCTTGGTGTTCTCTATCCGTCAGGTTCCACTAACTATTGGTGTTTGAAGTCACTTAGTGAATGCTGGTCTTTTATGAATTACTGAAAGCATAATCTTTATCTCTCTGATTCTCTGAAGTCTTTGACACTTTGAATATAACCGATCATATTATATCAAGTTGAAGTCAATGACAATACAATCCATTAACTAATTTAATATCTTGCATTATCTTTCTACATTTCAGTTATCAACTTAACATATTCAAACATTCAATCAGTTATATGTCATCAATTTCTCCTTTTGGCATTGATGGAAACACACTAAATTATCACACTATATTATTACTAATACAATATGAAATATAACAGTTGAAGTTCATCAGTCTATCCTATTATAACTAATACAAATTTCTAGCTCTCGGTAAGCTCAAATAACTTAGATTTGTTTCTTGCAGAGTGTGTTCTTCAGTCTTCAATCCTTTTACTAGATAGATGTAGTAGCTTTTGTTTCTATTTTTGATATGTGCACTTCCTTGACTATTCCTTTCCTTGAACATCTCTTTCTCCTTTGACAACAATCTCTCCCTTAGTATGTATTCTCTTCCTTTTGTTACTTCTCTCCCTTAGATGGATATTTCATATGTAATCAGTCCCTTTCGATAATGATTAACTCTCCCTTTGAATTCTTAGGAACTTCTCTCCATGGATAATGATATAATCTCTCCTTGGTAATGAGATTGTCTCTCCCTTTGACAAAAATGAAAAACAATCTTCCATATCATATTCCATCCATTTTTATAATATACTCCTTGAATTTCCCTATCCATCAACAATACAATCTCTGGTGTTTGGTGCAGATTTGTACCTTGCTGTGTAGAGATGTATCATTGCAGTCCATCTTAGTGCTTGCATCAACATGAACTATCTCCTGATTTGTGTATAGGCTGATGTAATCTCCTAGTCATCTTACTGACCGATAGACAAGGGTTGGACCCCTAGTCTCTATCTCAGGTACTCAAATGTATCTTTCAGTAATAGCTTGGTAAAGATGTCAGCTAATTGTTCCTTTGATTGAACATATTCCATTATCGCTTCTTTTTCTTGCACTTTTTCTCTTAGATAGTGATACTTGATTGTTATATGCTTAGTCTTAGCATGCATGAATGGATTCTTAGAAATTTTAATGGCACTGGTATTATCACAATAGATAATCATTGGTTCAAGAATCTTCATATTCATACCTTCCAATAACTATTTGATGCATGCAATATTAGAGCAATTTGCAGCAGCAGCCACATATTCTTCTTCTGGAGTAGACTGAGAGATGCATCCTTGCTTCTTGCTGATCCATGTGACAAGTCTGTCACCCATGAACAATGATCCTCCAGTTGTGCTCTTTTGGTCATCAATGTTTCCAGCCCAATCAACATCTGTATAGACTTGTAGCTAAAGATTTTATTCTCTTTTATACCATAAGCCATAGTCCTCAGTGTTTTTTAGATATTTCATAATTCTCTTGACAACAGTCATATGTGATTCTTTGGGATTAGAAGAGAATCTTGCAACTATTCCAACTGCATGTGCTATATCTGGTCTAGTATGCACACCATACATTAGTTTTCCAATCATTGGTCTATACAAGGTTTGATTTACCTCATTTGATTTGTCTTCCTTTGTCAGCTTACATCTGGTTTCCATAGGTATTCCAACTAGTTTGGAAGCTTCCATCTTGAATATCTTCAACACTTCCTTGATGTATTTGGAATGAGTGATTTATATGCCTACATCTTGTTGGAGAATCTGTAGACCAAGAAAGAATTTGATCTCCCCAAACATAGACATTTCAAACTATTTTCTCATTTCATTAGCAAAGGATTGGCATAACATTTCATTTCCTCTAAAAATGATATCATCAACAAATATTTCAGCAATCATAATATTACCACCAGTATCTTCTTTTAAGTACAGATTGTTATTTTCACTTGTTCTTACAAATTCAATGGTAATGAGATAGGATTAAAGTCTTTCATACTAGGCTCTTAGTGCTTGTTTAAATCCATACAAGGATTTATGTAGTCTACATATCATGTTTCTCTTGTCTGGATCAACAAACCCTTCTAGTTGTTCAATGTATATCTCTTCTTCCAGTATTCTATTTAGGAATGCAGATTTGACATCCATTTGATATACCTTGAATCCTTGGAATGTAGCATAAGAAAGAAGAATTCTTACTCCTTCTATTCTAGAAATGGGTGAAAAGGTTTCACCATAATCAATACCTTCTTCTTGTGCATACCCCTGGCATACTAATCTTTCTTTATTCCTTGTGACTTCTTCATTCTCATTCAGCTTGTTTCTAAATATCCATTTGTTACCGATGATATTCTTGTCATATGGTCTCGGTACTAGCATCCATGTACTATTCTTCTCAATATTTTCTATTTCTTCATTCATAACATCGACCCATTCTTCATTCTCAAGTGCATTATTAACAGATTTAGACTCAAAATCACAAAGTAAACATCTAGTGTTTCATGACTTACTTCTTGTTCTCATTCCAGCCTTCTTGTATCCTATGATCTGATTTTGTGGATGATGTCTTCTGACATACTTGGAAAGTTTTGGTTAATTTCTTTGTCAATTATTTTGATTATCATCTTGGCCTTCATTTTGATCTCCATAGCTCGGTACATCATCTTGAGTATTTTCCTGATTTTTGGTAATTGCAACCTAATGCTCGGGTGCAATGTTATGTTGCTCAGGAGTGATACACTATTGCTCGGGTAGAGTGTCAGTTTCTTCAGTGTAAACAAACATGTTGTAGTCTTCTGGTACTTTTTTGCTTGCCTTATTATTCTTTTCTATAAATTCATCTATTCTTACATTTTAACTTCCAATGATCTTGTTAGATGACTTGTTAAGACATTTATAAGCCTTACTTTTGGTGGAATACCCTATAAAGATACCTTCATCACTTTTGGAGTCAAGCTTTCCATTTATATCATCTTTCAAAATATAAGATTGACTACCTTATATTTCGAAGTAACTTACATTGGGTGTGTAACCATACCAAAGCTCATAGGGTATCTTCGTTGTGTCCTTCTTAAATTGTACTATGTTCAATGTATAAACAGTAGTACTGACAGCTTCCATCCAGAAAGTTTGAGTGATGCTTTTCTAAAACATCAATGTTCTTGCATAATCAATGATTGATATGTTTCTCCTCTCAGTAATCCCATTTTGTTGTGGTGTTCTCGGTGTAGAAACATGTCTTTTAATTCCATGCTCATTATAGAAATTAATGAATTCATCTGAAATAAATTCCCCACCTCTATATGACCTTAAGAATTTTAATTCCTTACCACTTTTGTTTTCTACCATAGCCTTATACCATTTAAACATCTTGAATGCTTCTGATTTATCTTTTAAGAACATAACTGTCATCATTCTAGAATAATCATCCACAAAGGGAATGAAATACCTATCTCCATAGTAACTCTTTGTCCTCATTGATCTACATAGATTAGTAAGGAATAATTTTAGAATTGCATTAGATGTATCGGATTTACTCTTGAAACTAGACTTTGTCATCTTACCTTTTTGACAATTCTTGCACATGATATTCTCGAGCTTTGACATGCTCGGTAAGTCTCTGACTTTTCTTTTATTGCTTATCTTTATCATGTTGTCAAAACTCACATGACATAATTTTTTATGCCACAACCATATGTATTCATTTCTAGCCATCAAACAAGTGGTGTTAATGTCATCAAGATAGAAAAGGTTATCTTTTGTTTATTCACCAGTTTCGATCAACCTTCCTGATTCATTGAAGATCTTTGCCTTCTTATTATCAAATGCTACTTGGTGACCTATTTTGTTCAGCTATGAAAAACTTAACAGATTATAATTCATTCCTTTTACCCAGTAATCATTTTCACATTTAATCAGGTTGTTCAATATTATGGTTCCTTTACCTTCAACTAGACAAGGTGTGTCATTACCCATTCTTACTGATCCACATTATAGTATTCGAAAGTTTATCACCGGTCATGTAGTGAGTGTAGCCACTATCTATAATCTAGACATCATTCTTACTAACCTTAGATATGAGTGTAGTTTCTACATACCTTTCTTCTTCTTTGTCTGAATCATCCTTCATGGCTACAAATACCATCTCAATGTCTTCTTCAGATTCGGTGTCAGTATCATCAACTCTTCTCTTAGCTAGGTAACAAGCTTTCTTTCCTTTTTCCTTGTAGTCTCAGGTATCTCTTCTGTCAGGTTATCAGTTGCTTCAGTAATCTTTGTTATCACCTTGGTCAAACTTATTTTCATATGCTTTTTCATTACTTCTGTCTTCTTTTCTTCTATTAGGACATCTTGCAACAAAGTGTCCAACCTCTTTACAATTAAAACATACAAGTGGTAATTTACCTTTGTATCTAACTTTGCCTGTCTACAATCTTCTTGCCATTAGTGCTTCAATCTCATCAAGTCCTTGATCCTCATTATCACTTTCACTATCATTCCTCATAGTGTTTCTATGACTTGACTTACTTATTTTCAAAGAAGATTTGAATGCAGACTCTATAGATGGTAAGACACTATTATCAAAGTTATTCATCTCAAATGAAATCAGTCTACCAATCAGACTATCTAGAGTAACTATATTATTTGCAACTTCTCTCATTTCTTGTATAGAAGATACTCTGATAGCATATATAGGAAATAAGGTTCTTAGGATTCTACTTGCCATTGTCTCTTCTTCAAGTACACCTCCAACTCCTCGGATAGCATTGAATACCTCTTTGATTCTGCAGCTATACTGAGTGATATTTTCTCCTTCTTTCCTCCTTAGGTCATCAAACCTCCCTCTTAGGATTTCTACCTTAGCTCTTAGTACATTAGCATCTCCTCCATGTACCAGCTTCAATTTATCCCACATTTTCTTTGCAGAGGTTCAGGTTTTGACATATTCAAACTCAGCATCGGAGAGTGAGGAAGAAAGTTCTATCATCATGCAATTATGCTCATTATTTTCTCTCAATTTCTCAAGAGTGTGAGGTCCTATAGGCAACACATATTTATTATCAAGGTGTTGAGTAACATCATTACCAATACCTAATAGGTGGATTTTTATCCTGCTTTTCCATGATACAAAATTTTCTTTATTCAACTTGGGCACATCTCTCTTGTTCATCTTGTGATCTTTTGATTGAGATTTTAAACTCCCTTTCTAAGCACACAAGCTTTAATACCAATTGTTAGAATAACTGAGAGAGGGGGGTGAATCAGTGGCCTAAAAAATATTCCAATAAATCAACCCAAAAAAACTTAGCACCACAATATTAAGCCTCTAGTTATCTTCAGTCCTACAAGATGTAAGCCTTCAAATAAACTTATCAAATAACTACTACTCAAAGTTTACTGTTAATCCTTATTCTTAATGTTTACCGAATAGCAGTCTTTCATTTACTAAAAAATAGTAAATTTCTTAGTGTATACTGATCAATCCAGATTAGTTATGTGTAATGCAAAACACTAAAGTAATGACTCATAAACACATTGACACATAGATTTTTAACGTGGAAACCCTGTTAAGGGAAAAACCACTTGGGACCGGTAACCCAAAATTTTCACTCTTCTGAAGTGAGCACGGTGAAGAGTCAACCGTGTTAAAGGTTACAAAAACACTATTAGGTGTGACCTTGTTAGAGGATTTAAATAGAATAGTTTGTCACTTGATATTGGGCATCTCTATGCTACCTTCTCTAACCAAACCCAGTGTAGTTTTTCAAATGGTATCTAGCATCTCAAGTTATCTTCATGATCAAAATTTTTGATACTCCTTGGGATGTATATCAATATAGAAAGGATTGTTAAGTCCTTCTCGGTTAAGATAATTTATGAATCAATGGTTAAAATCAAACAGTAAATGATCTATTCACACATACAACTTATACTTGCCAATTTTCAGATCTATTGTAAGCTTATTATACCTTTCTGATCAATATGTCTTTTCAATACCTTTGCTCCAATTCTTTATTCTCGGTGATGATGTGCTTCTTTATTTCTCAGTGTCTGCAAAATTCTTTATCTCTTTCCTCAGCTTGATTGATTAGGACTGTATAAAGTTGTTCTTCATCAGTTTCTCTTTAGCATCCTTCTTTCTCATTCACTCCCCTAATTCATAATAAATTAGATTGTATATTTATAGACATGATACCATCATTTCTCACTTCTTGATTTTATTGTTCTTGGCATGATCTACAATCTTAGCTAATCTTGATTTAAAGCTTAACTCAATTTTTATCCCTTAGATTTCTCCATGACAACTAGATAAAATAGCTTTAAATCTTTTACTTATCTCTGGCTTTTATTTGTTGATTAAAAAAATGCTAACAACCAGTTAAGTCTATCTTTAGCTTTGCCAGCAAAGTATTTTGTCATTTTTCAACTTCAGTTAATTTTTGTGTTTTAACTCTTTGATAGCTTCAGTCAACACTTTAGTTCTCCTCGAGCTTCTCTGTTGATGTTTTCTGTCCATTTGGGTTGTCTTTCATTTGGGGTTGTCTGTCCGTCGGGTAATGTTGTAATTCTAGCCGTCGGTAATGCTTTTGATTTTGCTTGTCGGTAATAATTTTTGGTTTCTTTGCTTGGCATCACTGTGACTTTGCTCTTGGTTTTCTTTGTCTGTCGGGTTCCACTAACCATCGGTGTTTGAAGTCACGTAGTGAATGCTGGTCTTTTATGCATTACTGAAAGCATCATATTTATTTTTTGTGATTCTTTGAAGTATTTGACACTTTGAATATAGCCGATCAGATTATATCAAGTTGACATTAAGGACATTACAATCCATTAACTCATTTAATGTCTTGCATTATCTTTTTTCATTTCGGTCATCAACTTAACATATTCAAACATTCAATCAGTTATATGTCATCATTTTGGGCGTTAGAAATGAGCACAACCCATGGGTTGAAAAAAACATATAGTTCTTCATAACCCGCTCGAGTTATGAATAAATTTTAGTTCTTCAAAACATGCATGGGTTTTGCATGGGTTACGAGGAACTTTATAAAAAAATTTAGTAGCCTATTTTAGGCTCGGTGTTGCCAAGCCAAAACATTTTTAAATTTAAATAACCCACATGTTTTTTGTAAAATTTTGAGTTTTTTTTGCATGTGGCAACTTTTCTAACCAGAAACTTGGTGCACTTACCCTTTGTAGTGTTCTACTTTGGTTTCCAAAGGTAATTGTTTTGTTTGGTCCCACAACAACTTATTTTTCTAATGGTTTAGGTCTAATCTGTAATAGATTGGGGTCCTTCCACACTTAATCAAAAATATCTCAAAAGAGATATACATAGCTAGTGCTCCAATCTAAAAACTAATATATTGAACCTGCATTTGTCTAATGAAAAATAAAGATAAACAAAAATATCATGTTCATTTTTAAGACTAAAAAACTCTATGATTAATTCTAGACTTAATCTTCCCAAAAACCCACAAAAACCCACATAGAGGTAATCCTATATCAATAATAACCCCCAAGTAGCCATGAAAACTTATAACTATCTTCATCTACAATACTTTGAATATAGCATTATCACAAATCTATAAGCCACATATTTTAGTTAATTTGTAAATTATAGAAAAAAATCTTCATTAATCTAGAATCCAATTAAAAATCAATAAATATAAATCAAACATGTTATATGAATAATAGAATAAGAACAAATCTACAAATCAACAATTGAAAATAAGAGAAAGTACAACCTAATGTATAGTCAAAAAATGGAAGCACTTCCATTGTAGACTAGTTTAACCTTGCAAGTAAGTGGTTGGGGGTCATGTCAAGTGCCTTGAATGGGTCTCTAACTTGGATCTAGATTTTTCCCCTGTTCTGTCCCATTTCCCACTTTTTCCAACCTGTTTCTAACACCCAAAACAACAAATTGGAATTTTTGACCTCAAGATCAAGATGGACCTTTCTGGGTCAAGGTTGACTTTGACCTTGAAATAGGTCAAGGTCAACCTTAACCTTGACCTAGGTCATAATTGACCTTTTTTCTAACCTAAGGTACATATTTTAGATTTCCAGGGTTTCCGGATGTCGGGCTTTGGAAAGAATTAATTCTCGCTTCCGGGTAGGTTGTTTTGGTCTTCAGAGCAACAAATACTAAATTATATTTAATATAGGTCCTCTTCTAAGGGTATAGGTCTAATTTTAATTTAATTCTCCTATGTTGGCCTCTCTAGAATATTGTGCGCTAGATTCATATATAAAGAAGCTTTCTCCTCTCATTTTCTCTAAGACTTGATAACCATAAGGAAGAGCAATCTAAGAAAAGCACTTGAAGAATTAAGAAGTGAAATCCAAAGGTGAAGAATAAATATTTGAAGAAATCCGAGTATCCATTGAAGCATTCATCCATTCTCAAGCATTCAAGCACCTCTCAAGCACTTAATTCATCAAGAAGATCCATTGGTAGCCATTGAAGGATTCAAGCTCTATGGAGCCCTCTTGTTGAAGATTTCTTCATCTACATTCCTCCAAGCCTCTTCATATTCAAAGATACATTCAATATTGGTGTTGAAGATCTACAATCAATTTATTTGAGACATCCTACATTCTACATTCTACATCCATTTGGTGCATGCATACTTTTGGATCTACGGATTTGAATCCTGCACAAGGGATTCTACAAGAAAGGTGAATTTGTTCATTTACTTTGTTTTATTTATGAAATTTCAATTATACTTTGAGGTTAATTCCAAAACTAGGGTTTTACCAAGGAAAACCCCTTCCCCCCAACAAACAAATCCATTTTTCTTGCAGGTATAGGTTCAGAATAGTGGATCAGAGTGCAGATTCAGATACCCTTTTTGGAAAACTTTCAGGATCTAGAAATATATTTTTTGTCGGAGACTTTTCAGGTCGATTCTAAACTAGGTTAGAATTAGAATTCTAGGTCAATGGTTACATTGACTTGAGGGTCAAAATCGGAACTATGTCAGATCAGAAAAAAAAATTTAGGTTTTGTTCGTCTCTGTGTTTCTATTCCAGATTTGGTTCCAAATTTTCCAGAAACTCAGTGTAGACCCCAAAAAATAGAATTCTTTAGATCTGTAGCATTTCAAGGTTAGTAATTTTATCCTATCCATTTCAATTAAAGTTCTTAATCTTTCTAGATCTATCATAGATTCTTTTCTATAAATGAAATTTATGATCTTCTTGTTTATTCTTATTTCTAATTGATTGATTCACTTATGCATTGATCCTTCCTTTGGGGTTAATAAATTTGGATCCTTCCCTTGTGTATCTAAGGATAAAAGAGACATCTTATCTTCCCCACATTTCAATAAACATTCTAATTCCAAATGTAACAACATCTATTTCATACACCCTACATTTTAGATATCACATTTCTTATGTTACATTTTGGTGAACCCGTGATAGACAACTCTTTCTTTTTGGTGTTAGATTTACATATTTTATGTTAGATCTTGTATGCATATTAGATCATCTTTCTTTTATGTTCTTGAATTTGCATTTCAAAAAAATTAAAATCAAAATCTCATGTTTCCTAAATTAGTTCATTTGCAATGCATTGGTGTATGAGCTTTACCACTTCTAGTCCTACTTATAGTATCCCAGTTAGAAGAAGTAGTAGACTTATGGGTTCCTTTGATCCTAAGTCTTCCTCTCCTTTCCTTAGGATCCCAGATGATAATTTGACCACTCATGATTCCAATCCTTCTATGGAGCATAACTCTTCTCACTCATCTCATGATGAGGATGATTCTTTAAGAGTTCCTCCTGAACAAGTGAAAAAACTTTCAACCGAACTTGATAAAATGGGAAATTGGCTTATTAAAGAAAACCATAATCAAGATTCCATCCAAGCTATAGAGGCTCTTAATAAATTCCTTCATGATAGTGATCAAGGTGTTAATCTCTTGCATGGTATCACTCATCTTGTGCATTTGAATGTTAAACCTTTAGCTCAAGAGGCTCAAGATCAAGGATTCACTCCTCCTATCACTATTAAGGGACCTTCTTATGTTCCTTTACCTAGCATTCCTACTTGTACTCCTCCTTTGATGACTACATCTCTCCCAAATTCATCTATTCCTGTGAGTGTTCCACCAATATCTCAACCTACCTCACAACCTTCATATCATAGTGTGCCTTTTACTTATTCAAATCCCCTTCCAAGTTTGGTTCCAAGTGTTCCACCGGTTGTGTCTTCCATTCCTACCACTTCTTACACATTTCCTAGTGTTCCTAATATTTCTATGCCACCTATTTCTTCTAATGATTACACAATTATTACTTTGTCTCAAACTGTATCATCTTTACAATAACAACTTGCATCCTTAACCCAATCCGAGTTTATCATTCCTACATGTGACATGGGTAGTCCTTTATCCTTAGACATTATTCATGCTACTATCCCTCTGCAAGCCGATATGCCTCATCTTGAGAATTACAATGGTAAAGGCGATCCTGTTACTCATGTTAAAACATTTCAAATCCTTTTGTAGTGATTATGCTCATGACCATAGGATTTTAACTAAGTTGTTTGCTAGGAATTTTTTTGATAAGGCCTTGCAATGGTATTGTTCTTTACCTCCTTATTCTATTGATTATTTTCCTAAACTTCCTAATACCTTCATTCAACAATTTCAAAATAACATTGGTTCGCAAGTTTCCTTAACTGATTTAATGCATTGTAAACAAAACATTAAGGAAAAATTGACCGATTTTATTGGTATATTTAAGCATTTGTATGATCATATTTCTTATCTTGTTCCTGATATTGATATTCAACATATGTTTATTTAAAATTTACAAAAGGATATTAGAGATAAGATTTTGTTTACTAAATTTACCTCTTTTCAACAACTTTGTGCACCACTTCATCATTATCAATTATAAGTGAGTCAATTTGAGAGAAACACTCCAGTGGCTCCTATTCCAGTTGATAAGATTAATGCTTCTCCTAATCCTAATAAGTTTCAAAAACCTAACAACTATGTCAAGATCAATAAATAGATGAATGTAGTTGTTGATCAAGTTGTTGTTGCATCCAACAATGCCCCTTCTGCATCCACTGCTTTCCATATGAATTGTATGATTACTCCTCTCTCTAAATCTTTACATTCTATTATGAGTAGGTTGTTAAGTGCTAATATGATTACCTTGCATCCTATTTGACCTCTTCTCCCTACCATGATAGAATCAAAATCCTTTGATTCTAAATATTTTTTCCAATACCATCAAGACAATGGCCATGACACTGAGAAATGTTATTCTCTAAAACATAAGGTTCAAGAATTAATCGATTATAATGCTTTATCTATTGATAATTTTGATGGTAATGGGAAAAAAAATTTCTCTCCTAATCAAAACCTTCAAATCTATATGAATCCTTTACCTACACATGATACTAATACCATCGCTCAACCATCTTCTGTAGATATTATTTACGATTCAAAGATGGATTATCTCAATCACATTGTTAATCATGTGGAGTGCATTGTTTCATCTCAACCTACAGTTCAAGATCCTTCACCTCCACTTAAACTTCAAGTTCCACCTAAACCTCAGAAACAAACTAAGGATAAACGACCTAGGGAACTCTCAATCACCTTTGATGATTCTCAGACTATTAAGGCTCCCGATTGTCCCCTTTATATTTTTGCTAGGATTTTTAATATACCTATGCGTGGTTCTCTTGTTGATCCCACATATGTAATAAATGTCATTACTGAGGAAAACCTTTTTATGAAAAACCTACAACATGATTTTTATGATACATTTAATGCATGGATCCAAACTTGTAATGGTTTTCTCTATCCTGCACTTGGTTCTATTAACTTGCCTATTGAACTTTGTGGTAAAGTTGTAGATACTACCTTCATTGTTGTTCCTACTTCTGATCAATTTCAAGTCAAATTTGGTTTTCCTTGGATAACTTCTATGCATGCTATCATTTCTCCTATTCATAAATGTCTTAATTTCATCCATAATGGAGAAGTGAAAATGATTAGTCATAGTTTGTATCAACCTTCTAGGCCTAGAGATTGTGCTACTCTTTATTTCTTTTGGCGTTCATTACCTAATTTATGTCCTCTTCACCCTAACAACCATTTTCATTCATATCAAGCCTATAAAAATCGCAATATTATCAAGTTAAGCATGCCTCGGATAGATCTTAACCATGGTCTTTTTCCTACTCCTTCTATACCTCCTCTATCCATTACTACTAGCTCTAATATTCAACCTCCCAGTGTTGCTTCTCATCCTACTACGAATCCTACCAACCATCCTATAGAACCTATGAAGGAGCCAATTGTTATTCCTCCTAGTTCTCAACATGTATCAAAAAAAGTGAAGCGTAACAAATCTGCTAATGAACATCGTAAGAAGCATAGAGCTAATGCTAGGGCCCGTGCTTCTGTTCTTCAAAATTATTTACCTTATTTTGACCAACCTATGCATGATGTGTTAGAAGAAGTTAATATTTACAATGATGTTAAGATGAATGAGTATGATGATCCTATTTGCATCTTAGATCCTATTTTAATTAATCTTGATGAGGAGGATACTCATGATGATCCTATTGATCTCAGTGATGAATATGAGACCATCGATTCTAATACTGATTTACCTCATATTCTTTCAACTCAATTTATAATTACACCTAGTATCGAACATCATGATTCTCAAGAGGATCCTTGTTTGGAACTGGATATTACTCCTACTATATTGGATATAGTCCCTCTTGTGAGTTTCCCACCTTCCCTAAATGATATAAACCAAGATGGGGAGAGTAGGCAATGCGCCTGATTGGCTTATTCTTCATGGTAGCCCTTTTTGTGTTTGCATGCTCTATTATGCTTCTCCTGTAATGTGTTTGCTAAATGTTTGTTACTCTTTTATACAACCCTTGTTACTTTGTTGGTGCAATGTGATAAAGGAATCAAACCTATTCTATAATTCCTCTATATGTATCTTTACTCTTATATATGTTTTTTTCATGTTATGTTGTACTCATGCTATTGTTCATAAATGTTTTCCTTGTGTATTCTGCTTGGATATGCGACATGGTAGCATTGATTCTTTTTGGTCTCCATGTTGTGGTCTGAAAAGAGTCTTCTTCCTAACTCTTGTGTCTTCTTTCCTCTAGTGTGATTGTAGTTCTACTTTCTTTGGGGAATGATGTCAATTAATTTTCAATAATATCATATCTATATATACATATTATCTTATGATCATACTAACCCCATAGAAAGTAGATCCCTTATGTGTTCTTTGTATGTTAATGTGGCATTTCCCTTGATTTATCTTTGTTTGGGGGCATCTCGTAGTGGAAACGTAATTAGTATAGTTGTTTATGTTTCCATTAAAGCCATTACTCCTATTAAAGTGTTAGCTATGAATTTAAGGTGGGGGCATACGCTCTACTCACTTTTTGTACACACACACATTCAAAATATGTTCAAAACTTAAAACGTTTTCCCTTTATAGATTAAAAAATAATCCTTAAAGCATGGTTTTTACCTTATAGGATCTCTTGATCCCTCTAGTTTAAATTTATACGAATCTCTTGATCCCTCCGGTTTCAATTTACAATGTTTTGATCCCGTAAGGTCGGAAGGTGTCCTTAAGATTGGATCTACCTGATGGGTTGACTAGTGAGTAGCCACATTCATTAGGCAGTTCACCTTGATCTTTCCATTTGCACTGTTTCCTTGTGCGATTTACAATGGGACATAAGTTCTCATTGGGTGAGGTAATCACATCCTCTCTCCTTTTCTCCTTAACTAGTGATATCTCTCTTATTCTGATCTTAGGGTTGATAAATAATTAGGACCTTGGAGGCTTGAGGATTCCTTTATCCCTTTTTATTTCAATAAGATTATATGTTCTTTATGATCTCCTTTACCAAGAGTTTGCATTGAGTCCATACTCTTGCTAAAGTGGGGGCTAAATGTATAGTCAAAAAATGGAAGAACTTCCATTGTAGACTAGTTTATCCTTTTGAGTAAATGGTTTGGGGTCATGTCAAGCACCTTTAATGGGTCTCTGACTTGGATTTGTCTTTTTCCCCTGTTCTACCCTATTTCCCACTTTTTCTAGCCTATTTCTGACACCCAAAACTACAAATTGGGATTTTTGACCTCAGGGTCAAAGTTGACCTTTTTGGGTCAAGGTCGACCTCAACCTTGACCTAGGTCAAGGTCAAAATCAACCTTGACCTAGGTCAAGGTTGATCTTGACCTTAACCTAGGTCAGAATTGACCTTTTTCTGACCTAAGGTCCAGATTTCAGATTTCCAGGGTTTCCAGATGTCGGGCTTTGGAAAGAAATAATTCCCACTTCTGGGTCGACTGTTTCGGTCTTCGGAGCAACAAATATTAGATTATATTTAATATAGGTCCTCTTCTAAGGGTATAGGTCTAATTGGAATTTAATTCTCCTATGTAGGCCTCTCTAGAAGATTGTGCCCTAGATTCATATATAAGGAAGCTTTCTCCTCTCATTTTCTCTAAGACTTGATAACCATAAGAAAGAGAAATCTAAAACAGGGACTTGAAGACATAAGAAGTGAAATAAAAAGGTGAAGAAGAAAGATTTGAATCAATCCAAGTAGCCATTGAAGCATTCATCCATTATCAAGAATTCAAGCACTTCTCAAGCACTCAATTCATCAAGAAGATCCATTGGTAACCATTGAAGGATCCAAGCTCTATGGAGCCCTCTCATTGAATATTTATTCATCCACATTCCTCCAAGACTCTTCCTATTCAAAGATCCATTCAAGATTGGTGTTGAAGATCTACAAGTAATTGATTTGAGACATCCTACATTCTACATTCTACATTCTACATTCTACATCCATTTGGTGCATGCACACTTGTGGATCCACGGATTTGAATCCGCCACAAGGGCTTCTACAAGCAAGGTGAATTTGTTCATTTACTTTGTTTTATTTATGTGATTTCAATTATACTTTGAGGTTAATTACAAAACCTGGGTTTGACAAAGGAAAACCCCTCCCCCCAACAAACAAATCCATTTTTCTTGTAGGTACAGTTTAAGAGAAGCAGATTGGAGTACAGATTTGGATACCCTTTTTGGCAAACTTTCAAGATCCGAAAATAGATTTTCTGTCAGAGACTTTTTAGGTCAATTCTTCCCTAGGTTGGAATCATAAATTCTAGGTCAATTGTGACATTGAATTGAGGGTAAAAATTAGACTTATGTCAAATCAGAAAAATATCTCTGGGTTTTGTTCGTCTCTATGTTTCTGTTCCAGATCTTGTTTCAGATTTTCCAGAAACTTAGTGCAGACCCCTGAAAACAACATTCTTTAGATCTGTAACATTTCAAGGTTAGTAGTTTTCTCCTATCCATTTCAATTAAATTTCTTAATCTTTCTAGATCTATCACACATTCTTTTCTATAAACAGAATTTAAGATCTTCTTCTTTATTCTTATTTCCAATCGATTGATTCACTTATGTATTGATCCTTCCTTTTGGGTTAATCAATTTGGATATTTCCTTTGTGTATCTAAGGATAAAAGAGACATCTTTTCTTCCCCACATATTTCAATAAACATTGTAATTTCAAATGTAACATCTATTTCATACACCCTACATTTTAGATATCACATTTCTTATGTTACACCTAATAGGACAACCAAGTTGTCCAAGAGCTTAAAATATGTGAAACTTACCAGATCCACAACTTACAAAGAGGTCAGGAGCCTATCCTCTAATACTTTTATGTCACCATGAGCTAAAACCATGAACCATGCACAAAAATTCCAATCTATGGTCCAAATATCTAGTGTTGCTCTATGTGACCATCATGTCAAAAGTACACATCCAACACAAACACCTTCTCACTGCACATAACCACAAGGTAAAGAAACAAAATCATCAAACATGAGGATACAAAGGTATTATCAAATAAGAGGTCCAAGTTGCCAAAATAAACCAACTACACAAAGAACCATAATCATGTGCTTCCAATTCCCAACATAGATTACATTATGATATGAGCTCATAAAAAATTTGTTGCAGCTTTAAATACTTCAACAACCTTTCATTTCTTCTAATAGATTCAAACAAGCTCAAAATGCTAACAAATAAAAAAATAGAGAAATACCCATAACCAATTAACCTTCGGATCTTATACCAAATGATTGGAAATATACACATGTTATAATACAAAAATTTATAAAAATCAATCTCTATTTAATAAATTAATCAAAGGATGAGATACAAGGCTTGGATTATGACAACGTGAAAATATCAAACTTATATGCAAAGATAAAATTTGGTTTCCTTAATGAACAACAATATTCATGGATGGCAGTCTTTGGCTTTGGGTAACCTACAATCCTACTTATCAAGGTGACTTGAGCCTTGGCATCCTCATGTACCATGCTTCTAAAAATCACCTAGGCCAATTTGGTTATAACCTTCATGGGTTTTTCTAACACATTTTGATAGATATACATCACAAGTTTCTAACATAATTGGCATAATATTGGTTCTCAATGCTAACATTCATGTATGCATATTTATTGTAGATAAGGATTGAAAACACTCTCTCCACCATGTTATGTGTGATATCGAGCACTATTTCCCCTAATGGTCCAAATGTTTTCTTTTGATCTTAGTCATAATAGTTGGAAAAATGAAGTACCAATTTTGAATATTTAAGAACTACTGGGAAAGTAACTTCTTGTAAAAAGCTTGATTTATCTTGTAGTATATCCCATGGAGTATTTTTATTTGTATCTTTCATTCTCCTCATAAAATTATTCATATCCATGTGTCTTATGTCTATATCAATGTTTTCTATTTTAGATGTCATTATCTTTGATGGTGGAAAGTAATCCTTAAATTGTTACGTCGCTATTTATTTATTTTCTAATATTATCTCCTATGCACAATCAAAAAGTTGTATTACAAAAATATACATCATTGTTTTCTACCATAGCCAATACTAGTAATCCTTAATTCAATTATTAACACTTGTCAGAATGAGAAAACTTGGTAAAAACCACAACTATAACATGTGATCCTTTTATCTTTTCACGCTCTAGTAAAAATAGCCTTTATCAAGGATTGAGGATCTAGATTTCCTATTTTGGTTTGACTTTATGTTCTAAGAAATGTGGATAATATATCTCTGATGCCAAAATTTTGATACATTACATGAATAAAATATTTTGAGTATTGGTTGAGGTTGGGTCTAGGCTTGGGCCTTTTTTATTTCATCTTTTATTATAAATTTTGAACCACCCAACCCTAAACTTCAAATTCTAGTGAGTGTTGGAAGCTACAATTGAAACAATTGTTATATTTCCATTGATGTCAAACCTTAACTGCTAAGATAGTTGCTATCTTGTAAAGTTCTTTATCAATTAATTGATGAAGAAGATTTGAAAATAGGAGATAACTTGAAGACCTGGTGAAAAGGTTGAGTTATGTGAAGCTACAATGGGTACTTGATGCGATTGCACCCTGGTAAGGCAATATGTTGTTTATCTTTAACACTAAGTGAAGATTGGAAGACTAAAATTTTAGTGTTGACCAAGTAATAGAGCAAAAGATTAAAGAGCTTATGTATGTGTCAGGTGATGTGAGTGTTGACTGAGTGTCAGTACATGGCGAGAAAATTTAGTGTCAACCGAGAATCAGTATTTACCGAGCGTCAGTAAATTACCGAGTTATCTAGTGATGACCGAGCGGAAGAACAAAGTGATGACCAAGTGATAGTATTTTGATAGTTTGAGAAGATTTGAGATCCCAACCGACATACTTGATTTCTTGGGATATGTGAAGTGTATTTAAGATAAGGATGATTTTTGTGGACAATTAAATGTGTTTAACCATTTTTATGTATGGATTCAAGAAGGAGTTTTAGGATGTATTCTACAAAATAGATGGTAACCAAAATATTGGAAGGATTCGTTGGATCTAACAAAACCCTAAGATCTACGGTGATGATTAAGAGGAAAAATATCTAGCTACTTGATCAGAGAGGTATAAGAATAACCTAATCATAGGTTATGTTAGTAAGAGGTTAATTCAGTTGATTGGGAAATCTAAGAAAGAAGAGAAGACTGAGAAGAGAAGTACATGACTGCACATTGGTGATTGCTTAACGGATTTCCATGCAGATCTAAGTAATAGAGATGACAATGGAGGCTAGACAGTGAGTTAGCATTTGAGTGAAAGTGGACATGTATTTGCAAAGTGAGTTGTATGTTTCAGATCGCATTATTGTTACTTTCTAACCATTGTATTAGTCAAAATAATTTTAACCAAGGTTGACCTAACAGTCATATTGTAAATCCTTTAGACAAGGTGACGTTCTAATGGAATGATCTAAGTCCTCTAACAAGGGTAACTTTTAATAGGGTGATTAAAACCTTTAACAGGGTCACATTTAACAATGTGTATTCTAACCTTTAATAGCGTTGGCTCCTCACAGAGCTCACTTTAAATGAGTGAAAAATTGGTAGCTTTTTACTGGTGGTTTTTTCCATATTGGGTTTCCAAGTTAAATCTTGGTGTCATACTTGTGTAAATTTTATTTGATGTGTTGTATTGTTAAGAGTTTTATAATCTACAAGTTAATCAATTTAGGTCAATGAACTGCAAGTTTATGTTACTAATTATATGTTATGTTACTGATTATATGTTATTAAGACCAAGTAGAATTTTGAATAGATCTAAGTTGGTTGAAGTGTTTGAAAGTTTAATTGGTACTTCAGGACCTGAGGATAACTAATTCACCCCCCACCTCTCAGTTAGTCTAAATAATTCTAACAATTGGTATAAAAGCTTTGTGGTTCTTGTAAGGAAAATTTTGAAGGTAATTGAAGCTAAAGATCAATATGTATAAAAAGGAGGTACCAAGGTTGAACAAGGAGAACTTCCTTGTATGGAAAATTTTGATGAAGCTACACCTAGATGGAATTGGAGAAGAAACAAAATAATAAGTGGAACATGACTACATAAATGTGCCGATAGTGTTGATAGCTTAGCAGATGAAGGAAAAGTAAGAACACAACCAAGCAATTTTGGAGATTGGATGAGCCCTAAGTTATCCTAAATTTGAAGAGATAAAAGACTGCAAAAATGAAAAACAAATGTGAGACACACTAGTATCTATCTATGGAGGTGATACAAATGTACTGAGAGCCAAATTTGAAAGCTTGAGAGGTAAGTTTGATGAAATGAGAATGTTAGATTGAGAAACTATTGTTTAATATTGTAGTTGAGTTAAGGAGGTTGTGAATACTATTAGAGGACAAAATGAAACTATTGGTGATGATATTGTTATTAGAGAGGTATTGGGAACCCTAAATCCTATTATGCTATTAGAGTATCTGCTATACAAGAACTGAAATGTACTCCTTGTAACAACTTAACTCTGGAAGGTTTAGTTGGTGGACTTACTACTTTTGAGTTATCAAATTTTGATAATTTCACCCCTCACAATGTTGATTCTGCATTCAAATCACAATTGACTCTTAATAAATCTAAGAAAGGAAAAGAAAGATATGAGAACAGTGACAGCGAAACTTTTGATGATTATCTTAATTAACTTGAGGTACTTATGCATAGAAGACTATCAAAAGGAAAAGGAAAATTCAAAGGTAAACTTCCTATAATTTGTTTTTCATCTAAAAAGGTTAGTTATATTGCAACAAGATGCTCTGATGGGAATGAAAAGGATGAAAGAAGAGAAATAATGTACAAAGACAAAATGGATGACAATGATTTCAAAAGGTATAAGGACTATAAGGACAAAGGTAAGAAATCTCATTATATTGCTGAAGAAGAAACTGACAGTGAATTTGATAAATCTCATGACAATGAAAGATGCTTTGGATAATGAAGATTGGATATAGTCCATGAAAGAAGAAATTGAGAAAATAGAGAAGAAAAAAACCTAGATACTAGTACCTAGACCAAAGGACAATAATGTTATTGAAACCAAGTGGGTATTTAGAAATAAGCTGAATAAGCATGGAGAAGTTATAAGGAACAAGGCTAGACTGGTATGCAAAGGATATGCATAAGAAGAAGGAATTGACTATGGTGAGATGTTTTCCCCAGTTGCGAGATTGGAAGGAGTTAGAAATTTACTAGCTTATGCAACTTACAAAGCATTTGAAGTATATCAAATGGATGTGAAATCAACATTTTAGAATAGAATACTGGAAGAAGAGATATACATTGAACAAGTTGAAGGATTTTTTGATTCAAGCAAGAGGAATATGGTTTGAAAGCTACATAAAGAATTGTATGGATTGAAGAAAGCCCCAAGAGCATTGTATGAGAGATTGCACAACTACTTAGTCAAAATTGGTTTTACAAGGACAAATGACAACAGTAATCTGTACTTAAAGTCTGAAAAAGGTAAAGGGATATTGTTAGCTGAAATATTTGTTGATGATGTTATATTTGGAAGACAAGATTCTTTATGCCAAACATTTTCAAATGAGATGCAAACTAAATTTGAGATGTCTATGTTTGGAGAGATCAACTTTTTTTGTTGGTTTGCAAGTATATCAGATGAAGAAAGGTATCTACATTACTTAATCTAAATATATCAAGGAGATATTAAAAAACTTTGGCATGGAGGAATCCAAACCTGTAAGTACACCCATGGCTACTAGATAGAAACTATCAAAGACTGATGAGACAACAAAAGTAAATCAAACCTTCTACAGGTCAATGATTGGGAAGCTACAATATGTTGTTCACTCTAGACCAGATATTGCATTAGTAGTTGAGATTGTTGCAAGATTTTTTACAAATCCTAAGGATAGTCACATGATGGAAATGAAAAGGATAGAAATATCTCTAAAGGTACCAAAGGACTATGGATTATATTATAAGAAGAATGAGAAGTTTGAACTGAAAGTTTATACAGATGTTGATTGGGAAAGTAATGTTGATGATAGAAAGAGTACAAGTGGTAGTGCATTCTTTTTCAGAAAGAGATTATTCTCATTGACAAGAAAGAAATAGAATTGTATTTCTCAATCTACAAAAGAATCTGATTATCTTGCAGCAGCAGTTAATTGTTCAAACATAGTGTGGATCAAGCAATTGTTGAAATGAATGAAGGAAGAGATCACTGATCCAGTTGTTATTTTCCGTGATAACACAAGTGCTATAAATATATCAAAGAACCATGTGATACACACAAAGACCAAGCATATTGCTATCAAGTATCATTACTTGAGAGAGCTAGTACAAGATAAAGAGGCGGGATTGGAATATGTGAATACAAAGGAACAATTAGTAGATATATTTACTAAAGCATTACCTAAGGATTCTCATGACTATCTAAGAGGTAAATTATGGGTGATTCCCCTATCTAAGGCTAACTAGGATCACATGGAGTGATTACATCAAATGTATTACATAAAATATCTGACAAATTGATGCAAAGGTGGTCACACTTTAGGATTTTCCTAAAGCAGTAAAGAGTAATGCACAAGGTGTTGATCAATCATAAGATAGATGACAGAGGGAGCACATAATTTAGAAAGTTGACACAAAGATATCTACATGGTGAAGATGTATTTCTTTGGCATTGTTGTCAAAGAGGGATAATTACATAGAGATATACTATGAGGGAGAAATTAGAGAGAAAACACAGAGGGAGATAAGATACAAAGAGAAATCTATCCAAAAGGGAGCTAATATTTGTATTGGATAGAATCACAATGAAGCTAAGGACATTAATGAAAATTTGTTTACAGAACATACATTTTGGATTATTTGGTAACCTTGCATGTGTTGTTTGCATGTGTCTACTATCAATGCCAAAGAGGGAGATTGTTTGAAGCTACAATTAAAACAATTGTTATATTGCCATTGATTTCAAACCTTAACTAGTAAGATAGTTTCTATCTTTTAGAGTGTCATATCAATTAATTAATGAAGAAGATTTGAAAATAGGAGATAACAAGAAGACCTGGTGAAAAGTTTGAGTTATGTGAAGCTACAATGGGTACTTGATGAGATTGCACCATGGTAAGGTAATATGTTGTTTATCTTTAACACTAAGTGAAGATTGGAAGACTAAAAGTGTATTCTTGACTGAGTAACAAAGAAGAAGATTAAGGAACCTATGTATGTGCAAAGTGATGGGAGGGTCGATCGAGCGTCAGTACATGCCAAGAAAATTTAGTGTCGACCGAGCATTAGTATTTACCGAGCGTCAGTAAATCACTGAGTTATCTAGTGATGTCTGAGCAGAAGAACACAGTGATGACTAAGTGTCAGTATTTTGATAGTTTGAGAAAGATTTGAGATCCCAGCCAATATAGTTGATTTCTTGGGATATGTGAAGTGTATTTAATATAAGGATGACCATCATGGAGAATTAAATGAGCATTTAATATACATTTAACCATTTTAATGTATGGATTCAAGGAGTTGTAGGATGTATTCTACAAGTTAGATGGTAAACACAATGTTGGAAGGATTCATTGGATCTAACAAAACCCTAAGATCTATGGTGATGATTAAGCAACAAAAGATCTAGCTACCTCATTAGAGAGGTATAAGATTAACCTAATTGTAGGTTATGTTAGTAAGCGGTTAATTCATTTGATTGGAAAATATAAGTAGAAGGCAGAGAACAGTAGTTCATGGATGCACAGTTGTGATTACTTGATGGATTTCCAAGAAGATCTGAGTGATAGAGATGTCAATGGAGGCTAGTTAGTGAATTATCATTTGAGTGAAAGTGGATCTATATTTGCAAAGTGAGTTGTATGTTTCAGATCAAATTATTATTGTTAGTAATAACTGAGAGGGGGGGTGAATCAGTGGCCTCAAAATTTATCCTTTAAAATTTAATCCACTGATCAATACACCTCAGATTATTAAGTCCCTACAAGATGGATGCCTTGAAATAATTAACTGTCTGTCAGTTTACCTTGTCTATCCTTATTCTCCTTGATTATTGATAAGCAGTAAAACTTATTTACCGATACTTAGTAAATATGCAGATTATACCAATCAATTCAGAAATGCATATGTGAGATGTAAAACAATAGAGTAATAAACCATACACACATAACACATGGATTTTAACATGGAAACCCTGTTAAGGGAAAAAACCACTAGGACCGGTACCCCAAATTTTCACTCTTCTGAAGTGAGCCCTATTAGGAGCCAACCTTGTTAAAGGTTACAAACACACTGTTAAGTGTGACCTTGTTAGAGGATTTTTATACATATAGGTTGTCACTTAGTATCTGGTATCTATCTTGCTACCATCCTTGAATCAACCTTCTTCTTAGACTGTCAATAGGCTTTAGGCAAATCTTGCTACCATCCTTGAAGAAACCTTCTTCTTAGGCTTTCAATAGGCTTTATGCAAATTCAATGCTACTTTCATGAATAAACTTTTTTGGCAATCTGTTAGGATATACCTCAATTATAGAAGACTGTTAAGTCTTGCTCTGTTAAGAGACTTGATGCTTCAATGGTTAAACTGAAACACTATGACCTGTTTCTAATGCAAATTTGACTTGTAGATTTTCAGATCTATTTAAGTAAAATACCTCTTTGATCAATGTATCAATTCAATTCCTTTTGCTCCACACTTTCTGCTATGTGATGTTGTGCTTCATTGTTCGTCGGTGTCTGCATAATTCTTTAGCTCTCCCTCAGCTTAATTAATCAGGACAGTATGAAGTTTATCCTTCACCAGTTTCTCTTTAGCATCCTCTTTCTATTCACTCCCCTTCCGTGTGTCTGATGGCTTACAGAAATGAATTATGCTTGTCTCTTATATAGACACGATATTCCTTAATTCTTGATTCTTGATTCTTGGCGTGAAAAACAATCCAGCCAATTTAATTTGTGGCTTTAACTCCTGATTTATCTTGTAGTTATCTTCTTGCCAACTGTATAAATCTTCTTTAAATCAATTACTTAACTATGGTTGAATAAAACAAATAAAACAACTAGTTAAGTCTATCCTTAAGCTCTGCCAGCTAGATATTTTGTCATTTTCTGAACTCTCTGTTTTGTCGGTCAATTTTGCAGTTCATCATCGGTGACAACTGCCAGTTCCGTCAGTGTAACTCCAGTTAGCTTCAGGGTCTCCATCCATTGGGAAACATTATCTCATGTTTGTCAGGCATCCTATGATTCTGCTTCGTCAGGCAACACTGTCTTCTTCTCATCGGGTATCATTGTGACCTTTTTCTCTGTCTTTACCAATGGTGTGCACTTTGTCGGTGTTGTCTGTCACTTAGTGAATACTTGAATTTTATGCATTGTTGAAAGCATAATCATTGTTCCATTGATTCTCTGAAATCTTTCGAATTATGTACATGACCGTACAAATGATATCAAGTTGACATCAATGACAATACAAACCATTAATTGATTTAATGTTTTGCAACATCTTCAACTTAACATTCTCAAACATTTAATCAGTTACATGTCATCAATCTCTCCCTTTGGAATTGATGGCAACATACTATATTATCACACTATACTATTTCTAATACAATATGAAATACAATTGTTGAGATTCATCAAATTACCAAACAGTTTGTTTTGATAATTGATAGAAATGTCTGACCGCCGGTAAGCTCTTTGTTAGCTTAGATTTGATTCTTGTAGCTTTGTGCGTTTCTTCTTCTGATGTATTGTGACCACTATTTGTGTCAATTTCTCTCTTTTGATTGTTCTTGTTCTCTGATGTCTCTATCTTTTGTCAGTAACTCTCCCTTTGTATATGATTTCTTCATACAAATTCTCTCCCTATGGATATGATCTCTCCCTGTTTGGAATAATCTGATAATAAATAGTTTTTGATGATAATATGGAACATTCTCTCCCTTTGACAACAATGCCAAAAAAATATTTTACAAATATCTCACATTCATGTCAAACAATTATTTTCTTCTATCTATAATATAATCCTAGAATTTCCCTTATCCATCATCAATACAACAATATGCTTTGGTGCTCATTTCTGATATATACCTTTATGTATATAGATGTAGCTTTGAAATTCATCTTTTGCTTGCATCAATCATGAATGGTATTCTACAAATATATGGCTGATGTAGCCTTCAATCCTTTACTGACTGGTAGACATGGGTTTGACCCCTAGTCTCTTTCTCAGGTACTCAAATGTATCCTTGGGCAGTGGCTTGGTAAAGATATCAGCTAATTGTTCTTTTGATTTCACATATTCAAGTATCACCTCTTTTTCTTGAACTTGTTCTCTTAAATAATGATACTTGATGGAAATGTGTTTAGTCTTTGCATGCATGACTGGATTCATGGAAATGTTTATTGTACTAGTGTTATCACAATAGATAATCACTGGTTCTGAGATCTTCATATGCATACCTTCCAGTAACTGTTTGATCCATGCAATATTTGAGTAGTTTGCAGTAGCAGCAACATATTCTGCTTTTGCAATAGACTGAGAGTTGCATCCTTGATTCTTGCTAATCCATGTGACAAGTCTGTCACCCATAAAGAATGGTCCTCCAGTTGTGCTCTTTCGGTCATCAAGATTACCAGCCCAATCAGTGTCGGTAAACACTTTGAGTTCAAATTTGCCTTCTCTTCTATACCATAAGCCAAATTCCTCAGTATTCTTTAGATATCTTAAGATTCTCTTCACAGCAGTCATATGTGATTCCTTGGGGTTAGCAGAAAATCTAGCAACAATTCCTACTGCATGTGCAATATCTGGTCTAGTGTGTACAACATACATGAGTTTTCCTATCATTGATCTATACAAAGTCTGATTTACCTCTGTTGTCTTGTCTTCTTTTGTTAATTTGCATCCAGTAGCCATCGGTGTTCTAACAGGTTTTGAATCTTCCATCTTGAATATTTTTAGGACCTCTTTGATGTATTTGGACTGTGTAATGAAAATACCTTCACTTTGTTTAATGATCTGTAGACCAAGAAAAAAATTGATCTCTCCAAACATAGACATCTCAAACTCTTTGCTCATTTCATCAGAAAATTATTTTCATAGCACATCATCGCCTCCAAATATGATGTCATCAACAAATATTCCAGCAATCATAGTGTTAGCATTAGTATCTTCTTTCAAATAAATATTAATGTTTTCACTAGTCCTTATGAATCCAATACTTATTAGATAGGAATGAAGTCCTTCATACCAGGCTCTGGGAGCTTGTTTCAATCCATACAAGGCTTTGTGAAGTCTACATACCATGTTCCTCTTGTCTAGATCCACAAACCCTTTTGGTTGTTCAATGTATACCTCTTCTTCAAGAATTCCATTTAGAAATGCCAACTTGACATCCATCTGATATACTTTGAATCCTTTATATGCAGCATAAGCAAGTAGTATTCTTACTCCTTCTATCCTAGCAACGGGTGCAAAAGTTTATCCATAGTCTATACCTTCCTCTTGTGCATACCCCTTGCATACTAGTCTTGCTTTGTTCCTTGTGACTTCTCCATTCTCGTTTATCTTATTCCTGAATATCCATTTAGTACCGATGACATTCTTATCATCTGGTCTTGGCACAAGTGACCATGTTTTTCTCTTCTCAATTTGTTCAATCTCATCATTCATAGCACTTATCCATTCTTCATTATCTAGTGCGACATTGATAGATTTTGGCTCAAACTCACAAATTAAACAATTTGAGTTAAAAGACTTACTTCTTGTTCTTATACCAGCTTTCTTATCTCCTATGATCTAGTCTTGTGGATGGTTCCTTCTTACATATCTTGCAAGTACAGGTACAACTCTTTGTGTATCAGCTTGATCTTCATTACCTTGCACATTATTTTAATCATTATCCTGATCATCGGTAATAGCATTCTGACTATTAGTTGCAACATTCCGTTGTTCTAGATTTAAGCACTGTTTCTCGGGTAGAGTTATGGGTTCTTCACAATATACAAACTTGTTGTAGTCTTCTGGTTCTTTTGTGCTTTCCAGCTCATTCTTTTCTACAAATTCATCAATCTTTACATTTACACTTTCAACTATTTTGTTAGAAGCCTTGATTAGACATTTAAAAGCTTTTATTTTGGTAGAATACCCAAGAAAAATACCTTCATCACTTTTGGCATCAAGCTTTCCATTTATATAATCTTTTAAGACATAACATTGACTACCAAAGATTTTGAAGTAACTTACATTGGGTGTTTTACCATACCATAGCTCATAAGGAGTCTTCTTTGTGTCCTTCTTTAATTGTACTCTATTAAGTGTATAAACAACATTGCTAACAACTTCTCTCCAGAAGATCTGGGTGATGTCCTTCTCTATCATCAGTGTTCTTGCACAATCAACTATTGATCTATTTCTTCTCTCAGCAATCCCATTTTGTTGTGGTGTTCTTGGTGCAGAAACCTATCTTTTTATACCATGCTCAT
>MU228294.1:2515498-2530025 GCA_018584345.1 Thuja plicata
TTTGTATTTACCTCTACCTCTTTGCATTCTTCTTTCCATGAGTGCTTCTATTTCATCTAGATCTTCTTCTTCACTTTCACTTTCACTGTCTCTTCTAGATGAGTGTCTCTGACTAGATTTGCTTATTTCATAGAAGATTTAAATGCAGACTCTAAACTTGGTAAGACACTATTGTCAAAGTTATTCATCTCAAATGAAATTAGTCTACCAATTAAGCTATCAAGAGTAACTATGTTGTCTGCTACTGCTCTCATTTCTTGTATAGAAGAAACTCTAATAGCATATACAGGTAATAAGGTTCTTAAGATTTTACTTACCACTGTCTCCTCTTCAAGTGTACCTCTAACACCTCGTATAACATTGACTACTTATTTTATTCTTGTGTTGTACTGTGTGATTTTTTCACCTTCTTTCATTCTGGGATTGTCAAAATTTCCTCTAAGGCTTTCATCCTTGGCTCTCAGAACATTTGTATCACCTCCATGTACAAGCTTCATTTTGTCCCACATTGTCTTTATAATTTTGCAATCTTTGACATCTTCAAATTCAACATCAGAGAGTGAGGAAGAAAGCTCTATAACCATGCAGTTATGCTCATGCTTCACTCTCAATTGATCTACTGTCAATGGTCCTATAGGCAACACATATACAATATCTAAGTATTGAGTAATATAATTGCCAATACCTGATAAGTGGATTCTTATCCTACTTCGCCATGAAGCAAAGTTGTCTTTGTTCAACTTGGGCACATCTCATCTGTTCATATTGTGATATTTTAGTTAGGTCTTGAAACCTTCCTTCTAAGTACACAAGCTCTGATACCAATTGTTAGTAATAACTGAGAAGGGGGGGTGAATGAGTGGCCTCAAAATTTATCCTTTAAACTTTAATCCACCGATCAATACACCTCAAATTATTAAGTCCCTACAAGATGCATGCCTTGAAATAATTAATTTTCTGTTGGTTTACCTTGTCTGTCCTTATTCTCCTTGATTACCGATAAGCAGTAAAACTTATTTACTGATACTCAGTAAATATGCAGAGTATACCAATCAATCCAGAAATGCATATGTACAATGTAAAAAAATAAATTAATAAACCATACACACATAACACATGGATTTTAACATGGAAACCCTATTAAGAGAAAAAACCACTGGGACCGGTACCCCAAATTTTCACTTATCAGGATTTTAACGTGGAAACCCTGTTAGGAGCCAACCCTGTTAAAGGTTACAAATACAATGTTAAGTGCGACCTTTTTAGAGGATTTATATATATATAGGTTTTCACTTAGTATCTAGCATCTATCTTGCTACCATCCTTGAATCAGCCTTCTTCTTAGACTGTCAATAGGCTTTAGGAAAATCTTGCTACCATCCTTGAATCAAACTTCCTCTTAGGCTTTCAATAGGATTTATTCAAATTCAATGCTACTTTCATGAATCAACCTTTTTGGAAATCTATTAGGATATACCTCAATTATAGAAGACTATTAAGTCCTGCTCTATTAAGATACTTGATGCTTCAATGGTTAAACTGAAAAATTATGACCTGTTTCTAATGCAAATTTGACTTGCCGATTTTTAGATCTATTTAAGTACAATACCTCTTTGATCAATGTATCAATTCAATTCCTTTTGCTCCACACTTTCTTCTCTGTGAAGTTGTGCTTCACTGTTCATCGGTGTTTGCAAAATTCTTTAGCTCTCCCTCAGCTTGATTGATCAGGACTGTATGAAGTTTATCCTTCACCAGTTTCTCTTTAGCATCCTCTTTCTATTCACTCCCCTTCCGTGTATCTGATGGCTTACAGAAATGAATTATGCTTGTCTCTTATATAGACATGATATTCCTTAATTCTTGATTCTTGATTCTTTATTCTTTATTCTTGGCGTGAAAAACAATCCAACAAATTTGATTTACGGCTTTAACTCCTTATTTATCTCGTAGTTATCTTCTTGCCAACTGTATAAATATTCTTTAAATCAATTACTTAACTGTGGTCGAATAAAACAAATAAAACAACTAGTTAAGTCTATCCTTAAGCTCTGCCAGCTAGATATTTTGTCATTTTCTAAACTCTCTATTCTGTCGGTCATTTATGCAGTTCATCAGCGGTGACAACTACTACTTCCATCGGTGTAACTCCAGTTAGCTTCAGGATCTCCATCCGTTGGGCAACATTGTCTCCTATTCGTCGGGCATCCTGTGATTCTGCTTCGTTAGGCAACACTATCTTCTACTCGTCAGGTATCACTGTGACCTTTTTCTCTGTCTTTACCGATGGTGTGCACTCCATCGGTGTTGTCTGTCACTTAGTGAATACTTGAATTTTATGCATTGCTGAAAGCATAATCATTATTCCATTGATTCTCTGAAGTCTTTGGCATTATGTACATGACGTATAGATGATATCAAGTTGACATCAATGACAATACCAACCATTAACTGATTTAATGTTTTGTATCATCTTCAACTTAACATTATCAAACATTTAATCAGTTACATGTCATCAATTATTACTTTCTAACCATTGTATCAGTCAAATTTTTTTTAACCAAGGCTGACCAAATAGTCACATTGTAAATCCTTTAACCAAGGTCACATTCTAATGGAATGATCTAATTCCTCTAATAAGGCTCACTTTTAAAATGGTGATTAAATCCTTTAGCAGGGTCACATTTAACAGTGTGTATTGTAACCTTTAATAGGGTTGTCTCCTCACAGAGCTCACTTCAGAAGAGTAAAAAATTGGTAGCATGTTACTGGTGGTTTTTCCCAAAATGGGTTTCCACGGTAAATCCTTGTTTCATACTTGTGTGAAAGTTATTTGATGTGTTGTACTGTTAAGAGTTTGATATTCTACAAGTTGATTACTTTAGGGAAGTGAACTGCAAGTTTATGTTACTAATTATATGTTATTGAGATTGAGTGGATTATTGAATAGATCTAAGTTGGTTGAAGTGTTTGAAAGTTGAATTGGTACTTTTGGTCCTGACAATAACTGATTCACCCCCCCTCTCAGTTATTATAAACCATTCTAACATTGAGGAGCTTAAAGATGTGTGAGGTATCGAGATCGGGTATCAAACATGGGTTTTAAGATAAAATCTTCCTAAAAATTATGTTCTGCTATAAATTTTATATTTTATGCACTCGATGTATAATATATATATATATATATATATCTTTGATCATAGGTCATCCCACAATAGTGGGTTACACTTTTTCGGAGGAAATAATTCCTCACAAAATCTGTGAGGGGGAGGATTTAGTCAAGTACTTTTGATAGAAAGTACCTAATTGTTTCGATTGAAACTACCTTTTTTTCTTAGTTTCGATCGAAACTGGCTAGTCAAAATTTTTCTATGGTTTTTACCTATATGCATGTTAAACTAAGAAACTAATTTTGATATAAAGTAGTTTCGCTTGAAACTACTTTCTATCGAAAGTAGTTTCTATCAAAACCCCCAAAATTGAGGGCATCTACAAAGGCTAACAACAATATGCAGTTTTCATGGCTTTGGGGCTCCAGCACGAGGCTCAAATAGAAGAATAAGGACACCTCCTTTTGCATCGCATAAGTACTCTGAACGAGCTTTCTAACGAATATAGATTTGACAAATTTTTAATTAATTAGGTCTATGTATTTTGACATGCATCGGACGTAGGTTTTTTATCGAATATAAACTTCCAGGTTTGACGTTCAATGAAAAATAGTAGAAAATAGAAAAGAAAATTTGAAAAATAATAGTACCCTCCGGCTTCAAGACTTCTTTCTATCAAAAATAAAAAATTTTAATTTTGATAAATACACAACAAGTTATCAGCTACGCAGTCAAGGTATGTCAAAATTATGGTTGACTCTACTTCAAACATTCATAAAATATGCAATAATCATGATAATGTCATCAAACCAATTGCATGCCCTATGTATGGATGTTACAAAACCAAATTCGAAAGAAGCGCATTGATATCTATTTTAGAAAAAAAAGTTATGCTGCACGAAGTCATTGTACCTTTTTGAAAATGACCTTTTCAGCAACATAGCAATTTTAGTGGGAGAAAAAAAACCATTAAAATCAATTCAAAAAAAAATTAAAAAAAAAATATTTAGAATCTATGCAGAAAATCCTAAAAGACGCTAGTTTACTTCATCTCCTGATTTCAAACAGTTTAAATGACAATATGCATCTGAATGTGAAATTTTTTCTCAAAATGTAGACTTCAATGTTCGTTTGGGCAAAAAAGTGTAACCCACTATTGTGGTATCACCCTCACCTTTTTATCAGGATTGAATATTGGTGATATTATGTCTAAGTTTAGTTCTAGTGAAGATGAAAGTGTTTTTTATTAAGGTAACAATAGGTTTTTAAGGGGGCCCAAAACCCTGTACATAGAAGGAACTTTAAGATAGAGCAATAAAAGTTCCCAAAACCCAATAACTCAGGAAAAAAAATCTCCCAAGACGCAACTAAAAATAGAACATTACAGACAACAACGGCATGAGAGAGGACTATCCTTTCATCCCCTTCTTATGGGACCAAAGGTTCATATCAAAACTAGAAGAAGACCACTTTAAAAAAATTCCTTTAACCGTAAGCCAACCCTCTTCAACTCTTGCAGTCTCATCTTGCCAACGCAACAAATGTAAAGTTGAAGAACTAGCACCCAATAATAGGGTAAAAACTACCAGCGACCCTTCTAGTATAGGGCCATCTTTAGCCCCAGCCAGAGATCTAACATTTAATAGATCTATCAAACCAGAGCAAACATGAGCTAAAATACCAGTAGAACCGACGAAAACAGCGCCCACAGATCCACCGGCAGTAGAAACTAGTGGAGAAGGAGTAGGTTCAGCACCAACAGGGACATTACTGTCAGTAGACCCTCCAGCAACAACAACCAGTGGAGAAAGAGAAGATTTAGCCCCATCAGACATAGAATCCATCTTCCCAAGCTGAGAGGAGCCTTTCAAAACAATGTAATGTTGAGTGGAAGCAGCCTTCCACCAAGAAGGAGAAGATCTAATTTTCTTGAGCTCCAATCCATATTGGGTTGAAATGTAACCAAGATTAAGACATTTACGACATCTGAAAGGAATACCCTCATAGTCAAGCTACTTGATTCAAGATCCTAAGATTGATTTAATTTTGATTTCAGTTGGGAGACCCTTCGAAATCTCAAGTTCAACTATAATGCATGCAAATGTGGAATGATATATGTTGAAGAAATCATAATCTAACAACAAAAATTCCCCCAAAGCCTCACCCACTTCCTCAAGGATGGAATCATGCCAATGATGAAGACAAAGGTTAGGGAGTCTAACCCATATAGGGATCTTAGTGAAGACTTCAGATGAAGGATTAATATTCAGATGCCAGGGTTTTACCATAAGCATAAATTTATCATCCTCCCAGCAAAAGAAGAGATTACACAGGATATTGATTCTATCCTCAATAGCATCAAATTTGCAATGAAAAACCCCTTTTCCATAGAAAAGATATGCATAGTTCTTGATAGCAATGGTTCCCATTTATGGGTGACCCAATCATATAAGAGGGGAAGGCTAGGCCAGAATGCCCAAAAATGACAAATCAGTCTGTGGGATTTGAAAACCTTGGTACTGTTCTCCAAATCCCCTTCAGCCTTAGATGAAATCTTAATCAAGAGAGAACCACACACAGGAACTAGAGTAGAAACCATAGGATACAAACTTAGCAAAAGACTCCCCCAGACCCTCTGAGCCCAAAGAAGTGATGCTAGAAGCCTAGATAGTTGAAGAGCTCATTGCCAAAACCCTAGCCTTCACCGCAGCAGGCACAAGAATGGACTGCCCCTCAGCAGAAGGAATCACTCCCACTGCATAAGGGGAGGTCATTGCATAAGGGAAGGTAGTGTGTGCTAGAGGGGCATTATGCAACATTTCATGCAGGGAAAGAAGAGGCCACCACAGAGGAGGGAAATCTTGACACACGTTGCTTCATAGTTCCCAACTTTGAAATGATAATAAGATGAAAGTGTTATCCCCAAAGCCCAAACTTCAATAAAGTTTCTGGTGAATTCTCTTCAGTAGTCATCAACAGCCGAGGTTGTTGTTCTCACCAATTACCAAGAAAAAATCACAAAATTGATGTCAGAACCCAAAGAAGAAGGGCCTGGGTGGTTAGGTATCGAATATGTCACTTTTCCTTTTTATAAAAAATTAATAAGTTACCACTGATTCCTAAAGAGTGACATAAAAAATAAAATTGTGTATTGAGAACCAAGGTTCTGTTGTTCCTAAAGTGAAAGAGGAACAATGAAAGGCCAAAGTTCAAACTCCAATAGGAACTAAGATGAAAGATATAGAGGGTAAATAGGAAGTACACTAGGAGGAAAAAACCCGTAGGGGTAATTAAAGAAAATACATGATGGTGGGGGAGGGGGAGGGGGGCTATTTTACCAAGTAGGAAAAAGGAACATTATTTTTAATATGTAATATGTAATATGTAATATGTAATATGTAATATGTAATATGTAATATGTAATATGTAATATGTAATATGTAATATGTAATATATAATACTTCAAAGCAGAATAGGAGGAGAAAAAACCCTATGGGGTATTAAAGAAAAGACAAGGGGGGATATTTTACCAAGTAGTAAAGAGGGAGCATGAGTGCAAGACACAATAGGTAAGAGGGTCCTATCATATAAATAATAAATATATATACTAATACCAATCTTAGTTTTTATATTAAAGTATTGTTTACTTCTATTTAAGGCCTTACTTATTCACCTAATCCTTATTAGTTGTCCTTATTGACATAACCAAAACCATGTAGTTGAATGATGGCGCCTATAAAATATCAAACAATTTTATATGCTACGGGAATGCCACTTAAATACTAATCCCAAATATTTATTACCTACACACCAAAAAAAAGAAACTATACACCTAAGCACTTGTACAAAAGAATACAAGTTCTCAACACTTGGGTGAATTGAAGAATATATTGCAATTTAGCTTATGTATCAAGTAGCAAGGGTTTGTTATCATTGTACTACATAATTTCACTGAAGGTGTATTAAAATCACTGAATGGATATAAAAACCTTCATCAATAAAAACTAGATGCATTTCATTTGACATGTTTATGACACTTAAATGCATTAAAAAAAATTAAAGAAAAAATATCATTTTAGCTCGCACGAGTAGTGGTTTGGCTTGGGCCATGGATTTTCTCCCATTGGTCTCAGGTTTGACTTTGAGGCTTGGACCTACCCATTAGATTTGACTTGTGTGCATTTCCATGCATCCCAGGGGGATTACACTCGCTCCATCTCATCCCTTTCTGACCCCAACTTGATAGTAAGACCAAGGTAAGGTGGGTCAAGTGCTAGGTTGGGTTGCAGGGATACCCCAAGCGCAACAAAAATAAAATAAAATAATTATTTACAAAATACTATATTACTTTTATTACAAAATTAGTAAGTTCATATTTTTATAAGTATATATTCTCACTACATATATATTATTTTCAATATATAATGTATAAATATATAATACAATAAAATATTAGTATAATTCTAGATTAAAAATAATATTATTAATTATGGTGGATTGAAAGCCCCTACATAAAATCCCCTTTTTTTCTCAACGACAACACAAAAAAGAAATTTAAAATAAAAATATAATGATACCAAAATATAATAATAATGAAGTTTTAATAGATTTTTTTCCTTTTGTCAAAGGTTTAATAATAATAATAATAATAATAATAATAATTTCATCACTCTACCTCTAATACACCCAATTTTAAGTGATATTAGTTATGTAATTAAAATTTTATAAATGTTATAAATTAACATCCAAATTTGTTAAGGGCTAGAGTTACCCTTATAATCTTATTCCAAGTCTCACACAATTCTCAATTTCATTAAGAATATCAGATTTCTATCATAATCAAATCAATCTCTTTCTTTATAAATGTTTAAATACACATCTAAGTTTAAATCATTTAATCTTTATTTTAATTTCAAATTTAAACACATTGACTTATTTTTAAAAAAATTATTCAAATATTACTTAATTTATCATATATGTCTGTCTCATACTTTGTAAGTATGTATTCCTTCTCTATGATAGTCAACATTCCAAATGTAAAACCTTTTTTTAACAATAATGATAGGATGACAATCTTCCCAAATTATTGAACTTGCTTCTTTATTTGTTTTAATTTCAAATTTAAACATATTGACTATTTAAAAAAAAAAATTCAAATAATACTTAATTTATCATATATGCATCTCATACTTGGTAGGTGTGTATTCCTTCTCTATGATAGTCAACATTTCAAATTTAGACCCCTTTTTAACAATAATGTTAGGATGACAATCTTCACAAATTATTGAACTTGCTTCCTTATTAAGGAGACTATATATTTTCATAAGTCTCTTATTTGTTGCAATGCGGTTTAAATTCAACGCCTAATCCTCTTTTGTCCTTTTCATTATGCCTTTCTTTCTTTGTGATACTTTAATGCCTCATGGATATTTGACTCTTCACCCTCCTGCTATCATGTCCTATTCTCTTTTCTAAACAAGCTAGCTGTATGTCACATACAACCCTAATCCCGTTTTACACTGCACTCACTATTTATTTATTTACTGCTGTGCACCATATTCTTTAATGGCCTGCAATGCCACAAATGATTCCTATCAATTATTATTTATGAAAACTTAACATTTTTACAATTAGGGAATTTAGACTATTTCATTTTATATTTTTCATTATGAAATATAATCTGAAAGGTTGATGTAAATGAATTTTACAAGGTTAATCAAAAACAAAATATAATTATTTTTGCCATTACATATGCTATCCGTTTTGGATAATCAAAATGATTTCTTCAATTTGTTACCCATTTTACATACTTACAAAGAAATCCCTCTCATATCAGGATTGAGAAAGTGGGTAAATATTTTACAACATTGGTGATGGCCCGGCTTGCCCCAAAATGCTTAACCAGTAAACCATGCTATCACAATCATCATCATAAGCCTGAAATTCCCCATTCCAGAGCAGATGGGTATTTGAGTTTGCACCATCTATGTCATTCAACACATCATTTTCTTCACAAGCAGATATGAAATAGAGATCTTCTGAACTTTGCCTTGGAGAATTCTTTTCTTCATCTACAAAATTCTGGTTTCCCATGATAAATGTGTCATCTAGTAGTAAGTCATTGCACTTAGAATGGTCTTCTGTAGTAATTGGGTATTGTTGATACCCAAGTTCTACATCAAAAGAATCATTACAGTCAAGCTGAATACAATCCAACGTTGAGTCTGAATTGATAGCCTCATTATGTGGAGACGAAAAGATTTCAGTTGACAGATAATCTGAAGAGGAAATGTTGGTGGTGGGATAATCAACTGAAACTTCTTGTTCAGTCAGAGATGAATTATGTAGAAGCATATCCTTCTCCAGTGATGGACTTGTTTCTCTGCATTCAGAGTAATCAAGTGAAATCTGATTGTGCTCCACTGAATGGGTCACTGGATTGGTTCTTGCTTGGAGAAGCCTTTTCTTCAAGTGGGTATTCCACACATTCTTTATCTCATTGTCTGTTCTTCCAGGCAGGCGTGAGGCAATGGCAGACCACCTGGATCATAACAAAATTTAATAATATCAGTTAGAGATTACAAAAGCTTCTTGATCAATTAATTGAATTATTAAAAATTATATTAACTATTATAATTGTTTTAGAAAATATCTAAATATCGCTAAAATAAAAACTATCATGATAAACTTGTATTATTAGAAATAAAATAAAATGCTAAAACTAAAAAACTAAAATCATAAAACTATGCAAATGAAGGAACAACTAGAATATGATAGAACATACAGATCAATAAAAAAAATACTATGAAGAAATGAACAAACCTATTGCCCAAATGCTGGTGAAGCTTTATAATGGCCTCCTCCTCTTCATAACTAAAATTTCCACGTTTAATGTCTGGTCTGAGATAATTAATCCATCTTAGACGACAACTTTTTCCACACCTCAAAAGCCCTGCTACGAGGAAAAGCAATGATCAGATTGGGCACAAAAGAAAGTAAAAAATCTGAAATAATTGAAAGTATGAAATTTGCATTTATTATAGTTGTTTTTAGCTTTAATTGGGAAACATCAATGCTAAATATTTCATTCTAAATGAAAAAAAAAAGGAAAAAGTATGAGATATTAAAAGCATGAAGTATTTACAGCTGTTTCTGAATTTGATTGAGTGAAATTTTCAGCATCAATATTTTGTATCACACTCCTATCTATCATCAGAATGCTAAAGAGTGTAAGGACATTAAAATTAGATCACAAAGTATGATGGGAAACAGTAATGCTAAAATTTTTATTCTAAATGAAAAAAAAAAAGTAAAAGGTCAGAGATATTAAAAGCATGAAGTATTTACAGTTGTTTCTGAATTTAATTGAGTGAAAGTTTCAGCATCAATATTTTGGATCACACTCCCATCTATCATCGGGATGTTAAAGAGTGTAAGGACATTAAAAATAGATCTCAGAGTGTGATCAGATATACTGATGTTAAAAATTTCATTTCTGAATTTGAATGCCAATCACATTTCATGATCCAATCATAAGGATGTTAGAGAGCATGAGAGAATAAAAATGAATCAAAGAATGTGATCCAAAACATTGATGCTTAAAATTTCATGCAATCAAAATCAGAAGCAGCAATAGTAAATATCCCATAGATTGCGGAAATCTAATATTGAAGTTCGCATTCTATGATCCAAAACATTGATGCTTAAAATTTCATGCAATCAAAATCAGAATCAGCAATAGTAAATATCACATAGATTGCAGAAATCTAATAATATTGAAGTTCGCAATCTATGATCCAAAACATTGATGCTTAAAATTTCATGCAATCAAAACCAGAAGCAGCAATAGTAAATATCCGATAGATTGCTGAAATCTAATAACATTGAAGTTAGCATTCAATGATCCAAAACATTGGTGCTTAAAACTTCATGCAATCAAAATCAGAAGCAACAATAGTAAATATCCCATAGATTGCGGAAATCTAATAGCATCGAAGTTCGCATTCTATGATCCAAAACATTGATGCTTAAAATTTCATGCAATCAAAATCAGAAGCAGCAATAGTAAATATCTCATAGATTGCGGAAATCTAATAATTCTATGATAAAAAACAATGATCCTTAAAATTTCATGCAATCAAAATCAGAAGCAACAATAGTGAATATCCTCTGAAATCTAATAGCATCAAAGTTCGCATTCTAAAATAACAACTCATCAAACATTCCTAAATTCAATTGGGTGAAACTTTTTATCATCAAATCTCAGATCAAACTTCATCCAAAATATTTACACAATCAAATCTAAAACGCCGATAAAAGATTCACACAACCAAACCCAATTCCATTCATAATCCACTAAAACAACTATATTTGTAACAACCAAGCAATATATTTGTAACAACCTGCTTCCTTGGGGAGAGCACGCCAGTTCCCATGGCCATTCCTGTGAATAAAATCAGAAAGAATTCGATCCTCTTCAGCTGTCCAAGGACCCTTCTTCACTCCCATTTTATCACAGCAGGGAGCTCGGCCCATTTTGCCTCTACACAAAAATGCTGAAATTTGAAGACCTCTATTACAGAAATGAGCTTGAGATTGTTAGTCCACCTACTTCACAAGCACATTCTAATGATATTTTATACCACAACAGTCATAAAACACTGGCCCAATTCAGCATGTGCAAGAAAAATGAGACAAAGATTTTAATAATTGTTCTATCTTTCTACTCCAGTCAAAGCTTTGACGCCGACTTCATCATAGATTATCTACGCCGCAACTGAAGCTCCTATAAAATTCCATCAACTTGCTATATAAAAAATGGAAACGCATTGAATCTAAGCTGCAACCCACTCATACGTACAGACGTCCCATCTGAAAAACTTTCAACAAAAAAGGCTGAATAACGACATGCGCCCAAAAAGACATAGAGGAACTTTTGACTAACGTTCACATGCTCTTAATATCAAATTTGTATCACTTCCGTATGCAATCCAAATTCTACTCCCTCGAAGGATAATCCAAATTCCACTCCCTTGAAGGATATTGTAGTCTTAAAATCACATTAAAGTGGGCATTGCCAACTGCCTAGGCCTAAACGTGAAGCTTGCCTATCAAAATTTTAGTCACACTTATCCATTTATGTTGCAAGTTGTACCTTATTAGGTTTAATAAGACTTAGTCAAGGGCATGTTATTTATTTACATGTTGGTCTATCAATTATTTTATTGTCTAATTGTATAAGAACAATATTATTGATTGATGTGATTTTATTTGTTGTTAGTAGTAGCATAGTGTGATGCTTAAATTGTAATGTTGTTGTTGTTTTCATTAAAGTTTAAATCATTTTGAGGTGGTCTTGTTGAAAGTTCAAATTGGGATTTGGTCCTTTACTTGTTACCTTAGTGATAACATAAACATATTTCAAATTTACAGAAGAATTAAATATTATCTTGATTTGACCACTAAAACATTGTGCAATGCGTCTCAGTCCTTTAATAATTGTATGAAGTAGTCGTATGGTAAAAGTAATGTGGTGCAATGGATTCAATTCCTTTAAATAGTGGTATCATGAAAGTAACATCCACAATTATTCACATACAATAGCTTTCACTTGGTCTTCAACATTTCTCTTTCCCTATTTTGAAACTTTTAGAAGCTTTAAATTAGGTGGAGATGTAAGGAAATGTCCCTTTGGCATCCACTAGTTCCTCATCCCCTTGTTTGTAACCTGATTGGTCTATAGCTATTACGATCAATAGCTTTCGCTTAGTCATCAATATTGCTCTTTCCCTATTTTGAATCTTTCAAAAGCTCTAAATTAGGTGGAGATGTGATGAAATGTCACATTGGCATCCACTAGTTTCTCATTTTCTTATTTGTAGTCTGATTGGATTATAGCAACTAAGATCAATAACTTTCACTTGGTCATCAATATTGTTCTTTCCCAATTTTGAAACTTTCAAAAGCTTTAACTGGAGATATAAGGAAATGTCACACTGACAACCACTAGTTTTTTATCCCGTTATTTGTAGTCTCATTGGATTATAGCGATTAAGATCAATAACTTTCACTTGGTCGTCAATATTTTTCTTTCCCAATTTTCAAACTTTCAAAAGATTTAATTGGAGATATAAGGAAATGTCATACTGGAAACCACTAGTTTATCATCCCCTTGTTTGTAGCCTCATTGGATTATAGTGATTAAGCTCAATAAATTTCACTTGGTCATCAATATTGTTCTTCCCCAATTTTGAAACTTTCAAAATCTTTAAATGGAGATATAAGGAAATGTTGCACTGCCAACCACTAGTTTCTCATACCCTTGTTTGTAGCCTCAATGACTTATAGCAGTTAAGATCAATAACTTCCACTTGGTCATTAATATTGTTCTTTCCCAATTTTGAACTTTCAAAAGCTTTAACTGGAGATATAAGGAAATGTCACACTGACAACCACTAGTTTCTCATCCCCTTGTTTGTAGCCTCATTGGATTATAGTGATTAAGATCAATAACTTTCACTTGGTCATCAATATTGTTCCTTCCCAATTTTGAAACTTTCAAAATCTCGAAGTGGAGATATAAGGAAATGTCACACTGGAAACCACTAGTTTTTCATGATCCCCTTGTTTGTAGCCTGATTGGATTATAGAGATTAAGATCAATAAATTTCACTTGGTCATCAATATTTTTCTTTCCCAAGCGATCTCACAATAGTGTGTCCCACTTTTTGGGACGAAGGAAATTGGGTTTTATATATTTTTTTCAAATTTAACCCCTTCACCCGAAGCCACGTGTTCACACGAAGGAAGCACAAGCCTTCATGTGAACACAGTGATGTGTGGGTGTTCGCGTGAAGAACCCACTTCGCGCAAACTACCCCACGTAGGGGTGTCTGCGTGAAGACCTCCTTCGCGCAAACACCCCTGGGACCAAATTTTTTATATATTTCCGGCGACCAATTTCACTATTGGAGATCTTGTGGACCCAAGGCTTTAGAGCAAACCAGTGATGTCTAGAGTGACATCAGCACATCCTGAGCTTTTTAGACCTCTTCCAATTGTCATTTGTATCAGGTACACTTATTTTCCCTTTTTATTGTAAATTACATGTTTTATATTTATTTTAGTTAGTTTTTTGTTTTAAATAATTTTTAGTTAGTAGAAAACCATAGTAGAAATGTTAGAAAATATTTATAAAATATTAGAAATGTTAGAAAACATTAGAAAACCATAGTAGAAATCTTAGAAAATATTAGAAAACCATAATAGAAATGTTAGAAAATGTTAGAAAATATTAACCATAGAAAATGTTAGAAAATATTTATTTTCAAATTTTTTTTAGTTAGTTATATTAGGAATCTCTCTCTCTCTCTCTCTCTCTCTCTCTCTCTCTCTCTCTCTCTCTCTCTCTCTCTCTC
>MU228294.1:2530075-2546097 GCA_018584345.1 Thuja plicata
TCTCTCTCTCTCTCTCTCTCTCTCTCTCTCTCTCTCTCTCTCTCTCTCTCTCTCTCTCTCTCTCTCTCTCTCTCTCTCTCTCTCTCTCTCTCTCTCTCTCTCTCTCTCTCTCTCTCTCAATTATATATATGTTAGAGTTATGTATAAATGTTATTCATGTACAATTATATGTGAAAATATTATCCTAGGACCCCTTAGTACATCCTAGGACCCTTTAAGACACTTAGAGGATGGGCCTTAGTACACCCTAGGACCCTTTAGGACCCCTATTGTGACATAAATCTCTTTAAGAACCCTTACGACCCTTTAAGACACTTAGGATGACCTATTAAAACTCTTTAAGAACCCTTAGGACCCTTAAGACCTAATTGGACTAATAGGACCTATTAAGACCAATTAGTACATCCTAGGACCCTTTAGGACATATGACCCCTTAAGATGACCTATTAAAACATATATGATCCCTTAAGATGACCTATTAAAACATATATGACCCCTTAAGACACCTAGGAACCCTTATTAGGACTTTTTGTGATATAAGATTCCATAAGAGCCCTTAGTATGACCTATTATGACATAATAGGTCCTATTATGACATAATAGGTCCTATTATGACATAATAGATCAGGTATTATGAAATATGACCCTTTAAGATGGCCTATTACAACATATGACCCCTTAAGACACCTAGGACCCCTTATTAGGAACTTTTGTGACATAAGATTCCTTAACAACCCTTATTGTTTAAATATTATATATAGCTAGATCTTGTTTTAAAAATTGTATTGTATTACATATCCATCATTTAGTATTGTATTTAAGTATAATTTTAGATTCAGACATTAGTTTCCATTTTACATGCAGTTGTAATGTATGTACTTAATTGTTAACACTTAGTTCACATGTTACACCTAGATGGCCACACACAATTCTAGAGATGATACACCGCACGATGAACCAGCTTAGGATGTATCTCGCACTCCAGATATTGCAAGAATTTTAGAGACTGCTCGGATAGAGATGTATCGACTTAAGACTCCATCAGTACATCTAAGCCTCATTTGTACATAGATATTTTTAGTACTATATTGAGGAGTTTAGAGAAGTTGATTATGAGATTGAGATCTCACTCTTCTTTTACACCATAAGTTATTGATACTATTTTTTGAGAGTTGAGAGATGAGGTCTCAGGTGATGTTTCCTTAGAAATGGTCCAGAGCTGTGTCCCTAAGGAAATCATCAAATGAGAGGTTTTCCCATTTTATGTTGGGAAGCCCAAGGTAAGGGCATATCATGTTAGATGGTCTGAGATTCCTCAGATAGCATGCATGATATACCCTTGATTTCTCGCTACACATGGTAGTTATCCTAATAATAACCATATTCCATTATATTTTACCCAGTAGGTGTGCGTTGACTTCCGTTTGGGACTCAGGAACAACTATTTAGATCTTCTAGGATATTTCGATCAAGGGCACAGTAGAGTTGTAGACTCTGATTAGTATTGTAGGGCTAACTAATTTGTACCTTCTCATAGATAGTTGGTTCAACAAAGGACTCTGGCAGTGGCACCAATGATGGTTTCTACTACAGGTAGAGTGATCATTTCTTCCAAGAGGGAAGTAGTCGACAGATAGGGGAGATTGCTTCTACAACCACCTCCATCACTTCTCACACACTAGATAGATACATTTTGACTAGATCAAGACGAGAGAGATCATCTTCTGAGGCTTCATCTAGTACTAGTGCAGGATTTAGTGATGACGCATATAGAGCTTGAGGTCTTCCTCCACCAAGAGAGATACGTGTGCTTTCTAGACATCAGAGCCATTTGGACGTGGCTCTTTTCTTTTTGGAGGGTCTCTTGCAGTCATATTCTTATATTTCATACATGCAGAGGATCATGATACATTTAGTTACAGATGTTATTGGACTTTCACAGTGTCCTGTAGTTCCACCGACCAAGGACACACCATCTATTCATGTACAACATAGTTCACAACACTCTGCAGAGCACTCTGCACCTACATATCAGTCTGCAATTGTAGAGCTAGACATATGGGGTTCAAGATGTATGTATCATAGCTGAGGGCCTAGACACAATCAATGAGCATCTGTAAGGGTTGAGTCAAGTGGATACTGACACTAATATTGGATTTTTAATGAATTTTTTATTGCATCCTAGAGGTTCAGACTCTACAACACTCCCCTACCAGCTACACACACCCCTACACTCTTCATTACTAGAGATGGTCAAGACCGAAGGTGGTGTGGGTGATGCAGCTTCTATTGATGAGATGATAGTGCAACATGCTAATGATCCTCTTTCTCTAGAGACTGAGGTATATAAATTTTTCTTTCCTCTTTTCCATAATGTTTAGTGAACAATTAATTGTAGATGTGTGTATTGATTTATGTTCTATGTATAATATTTTTTAGGAATAGTTAACAGAGTACATTACCTCTAGTGTGGGCTTGGAGCATCTTCATAAGAGAGATTCAGCGGATGCAATAGCTACTAGTGGTCATGTAAGTTTTAAATATATGTAAGTTTAAACATCCATGTGTACACTTGTGTGTGTGTGTGTAGTACTTTACATAATATATAATATGCATGCATATAACCAACTGCTGTACTAAATTTGTAGGGGTCAGTTGCTGCTTCACAGCTGTAGGATGCTCATGACACTCGGTCAGAGGGTCACTCTGTTCGTATGTTCCTGGATGAATCCCTAGTTTAGGACATGTTGCATATATCTTTGATTTGAGACTCATTATATATTTAATAATTATATGTTTGATTTATATGCTCTCTAGACCTAGACATAGAATATTTATCTGTTAAACATTTATGGTTGACAAATCTCTAGATAATATATGATTTGACATTATATAGATGTATGATCAGCTTCTAGATGATTTATACATGTGTTTATGTTTTATATGTAGATGGTTTCATTTGATTAGATGATTTTATTTTATTAGATGATTTAATTTGATAGTTGATTGGATGAGTATACATGTATAAATGATTAGATTAAAATACATGTAGATGGTTTCATTTGATTATATGATTTGATTAGATGATTTCAATATATATTGATGTAAAGAATGCATGCCTATGGGGAACAACATTCCATCACTTTCTTTAGGTTCATTTAACTTTAACCTCTCTGCAGTACAACACAATAAATAGTAACTAACTCCTACATTTCCACGCTCAACAATCACTGCAAAGACATCTCCTACACAACAAATTTGCATACATGTGAGATCCTAAAATTTACGTAGTTCAATATATAGATCTATCTATCTATACATGCAACTCAATGCCATATAATGTGAAACTCAATTAAATTATACTTACCAATTTTGACCAATCCCGAGATATGATCGTAATCAATAGAAATCAAAGGAACATCATCAAAGTTTTCATCTTCATCTCTATCAAATATATCAGTAATAACTAGTGGAACCAAATTCCATGCACCAACATATCCACATTCCTGATTGATGCATTCCTCATAATTGTCAACAATGTAGTGAAAACAAAAGCCAGAATAGTCTCTAGTATTCAACATCTAACTACGACAATTCATACTCATAACTGAATGCAAAGATCACGTCTTTTCTATCCTCTTGAAACCATGCATAATTTTTCTATCCACACCTGAAAACATGCATATATAATGTTGTATACAAATGGGACAAATGTGAATTTTATTTTATAAATTTGAATAAAGAAAGTAAAATTTAAACAAGAATATATATATATATATATATATATATATATATATATATATCACACATGCATAGTTTAAAAATGTGTGCATACCTTTTATCTCCCAGAACTCTCTATGAGGTATCGCTTGAATCATTCCTAATGACATGTCATCCTTGTTTGGTGTGAAATGTCTCATGCACCATTCAACAACATCATGTGCATTTTTGTACGAACTCCCTTATAATTCATTTAAAACTTTCGTAGAGCATGTTTGATGCAAGCTCCAACACCATCATGTTCACCTTTTCTATGTCCACTCTCAAAGAAACTCCAGACATGTGGTATTTTCTCATTATGACATGATATCTACATAGTGTATAACATGGTCTAGATGATTTGAATTGTGCAGCACATCCATCTGACCAAACATAATGTTTATCAATTTTTATGCCTCTTTCTTTCAAATTTTCAAAAAACATCTTGAAGCAGTCTTCTACATAATGAATGTCATGTTCTTTATGATCACTACTATAAAACTGATATTCCTTCTTGATGAACCATGCTTTAAATGTGCTCTAAATACCATCCAAATCTAATTGTGCATGTCGATAACACACATGTACCATAATAGTAATCTGCTATGAAAAATAATATTCTAATTAAATTGCCTTTTGATGAAAAAATGAATAATTTTCTGCGAAATCAGCAACTGATAGAATAGTTCCAAGTGGGAAATTGTCTCTTAGTGTTTGGAATTTTTTTTCTTTCCAGTTTGCAAAAAAAACATGATGAATGTAGGGTTGAATCAATTTTTAAAATTTTTCCATAAATACTCCAATAGTTATCTCCTCTTAAACATATTCTAACCTTTTGGATTCTTTCCCAAATTTTGTTTCATTCTTTACATATTTGTAACTCTTGCAATTTACCATCTTTTTTACATCAATGTTTTCATTTTTCAAAGGAAAAAGAGCCAAATCAACACATGTTTCACATATTCCTTTTATACAATTTATTTGACCAGCTGCATCATCTATGTTGTCACATAAAATGGATGAGATGAACTCACTTCGTCTAGTGGGAGGAGCATATTCAAAACCATAAGTGTCTTCTTCAAACTTTCAAAAAACCTGATAGTGGAGATCAAATTCAATATGATAATGACAACAACAAGTTTCAAACACTTTGTTTGTCCTAACATAATATGGCTTCATTCTTTCAAACAATATTTTCCCAATATTTATATTAGGATTTGAACTACAAAATGACACATACATTTCATGTTGTGTTGTGTCCAACCAATGTTTTGTATGATGTTCATATTGGTTAGCTGCAATTCTATGTCTAATAGCATCTCTACTGTTTGACGAAGGACGAGTATTATCATCCTCAAATAATGTGACCAAATTCTTGATTCCCTCATCAATCTTATCAGAATGGGGATCTCTACACATGATTTTCCAATTTCCTTCCAAGGTGCTATCATCCAAAATCATTCTCCTATTAACATATTGTGATCTATTATTTTCCTACTAAAACAAATCCGAGATGAAACTAAAGATATTTGTCTTTTTCAGAGAATAGTGTCACGTACAATAGATGTCAACATAAATTTTCTTGTAATGGTTTTATCTTTAGCTTGAGATTGCTTCCCTACCTGGTTCAAACCTTTCCTAATATTTTCAATAATATCATTTTGCATGTCAACAACTTTTCTCTTCTTTGATGTTGTGTTTATACCCAATAATTTTAATGTCTCTTCCATCTTTTTGTTTATAAGTACAACTGAAAGCAATTAGGCTTGTTTAAGTGTTTCAAAATTATCAAATTTAGCCAATATTTCTATTTCTATTGTATTGATTGACCTCTCCTTAGCAATAATTAAGGGTTGAACATTAGCAAGTGATCTCAAATTCCCCACATCCATGTAACTAAATGATCTAAGTTTCTATGATTAATATTTCTCTTTATAGTTTGAGCTAGATCTATAAGTTCATCCATACTAGTAGGAGCATATGATCCTAACCCTTCTCCAACATCCATTTCTTGAGATTCTGTAGGGAGTGACCTAACCCTTCTTCAATGTGCATTTCTTCAACTTGACTTGAACCTCCTACTTGAGCTTCTCCTTCACCTTTACCATGTTGATTGTGAGCTACATGCACAAAAATGAATCAAATTAGAGAAAAATAAAGCATATATCTATAAAATTTGGGCACATAAAATTAGAATTCTATGTCCATACCTTCTTTAGTATTATAATAATATGCCAATGCAGCTTCAAGATTTCTTTGTTCAGTACCAGGTGACCTTTTTCTTGCAGTTTTACTTTGCCTTCCCTTCTTGTTCCTCATTTCTTCTCTCCAAAAAAAATATCTTCCAAAAAATTGGCAATAGAAATTCTCCTCTTCAAAAAAACATCTTATGAAAAATCACCTTGATAGTAATTCTCCTCTCCAAAATTATGCCTTTTAAGAAAACACAAATAGAAAATTTCCTCCAAAAAAATGCTTTTGAAAAAATTCGATCAATAATAAAAATAAGAATTAACTTTTGCAATTGTGCAAAAAATTAAAATTAAAATATTTACTTTTATACCATGCAAATACAAAAAATTATAACTAGCCAACCTAGTTCGGGAAAACTAGGTCGGGTAAAAGTCTGGTGGGGCATTTCTCGTTGGAATTTTCCCATGGAAGTCTTCGCGTGAAGACCCTTGAACAATTTTGAAACTTTCAAAATATTTAAGTGAAGATATAAGGAAATGTCACACTATAAACCACTAGTTTCTCATCCCCTTGTTTGTAGCCTCATTGGATTATAGTGATTAAGATCAATAACTTTCACTTGGTCATCAATATTGTTCTTTCCCAATTTTGAAACTTTCGAAAGATTTAAGTAGAGATATAAGGAAATGTCACACTGGAAACCACTAGTTTCTCATCCCCTTGTTTGTAGCATCATTGGATTATAGTGATTAAGATCAATAACTTTCACTTGGTCAACAATATTTTTCTTTCCTGATTTTGAAACTTTCAAGAGCTTTAAGTATAGATATAAGGAAATGTCACTGCACTCACAACCACTAGTTTCTCATCCCCTTGTTTGTAGCCTCATTCGATTATAGCGACCAAGATCAATAAATTTCACTTGGTCATCAATATTGTTATTTCTAAATTTTAAAACTTTCAAAAGCTTTAAGTGGAGATATAAGGAAATTTCATACTAGCAACCACTAGTTTCTCATCCTCTTGTTTGTATCCTCATTGGATTATAGCGATTAAGATCAATAACTTTCACTTGGTCATCAATATTGTTCTTTTCCAATTTTGAAAATTTTAAAATCTTTAAGTGGAGATATAAGGAAATTTCACATTGGGAACCACTAGTTTCTCATTCCCTTGTTTGTAGTCTAATTGGATTATAGCGATTAAGATCAATAACTTTCACTTGGTCATCAAAATTGTTCTTTCCCCATTTTGAAAATTTTAAAAGATTTAAGTGGAGATATAAGGAAATGTCACACTGGAAACCACTAGTTTCTCATCCCCTTGTTTGTATCATCATTGGATTATAGCGATTAAGATCAATAAATTTCACTTAGTCATCAATATTGTTCTTTCCCAATTTCAAAACTTTCAAAAAATTTAAGTGGAGATATAAGGAAATTTCACACTGGTAACCACTAGTTTCTCATTGCCTTGTTTGTAGCCTCATTGGATTATTGCGATTAAGATCAATAAATTTCACTTGTTCATCAATATTGTTCTTTCCCAATTTCTAAACTTTCAAAATCTTTAAGTGGAGATATAAGGGAATGCCACAATGGAAGCCACTAGTTCTCATCCCCTTGTTTGTAGTCTCATCAGATTATAGTGATTAAGATCAATAAATTTCACTTGGTCATCAATATTGTTCTTTCCCAATTTTGAAACTTTCAAAAGATTTAAGTGGAGATATAAGGAAATGTCACACTAGAAACCACTAGTTTCTCATCCCCTTGTTTGTAGCCTCATTGGATTATAGTGATTAATATCAATAACTTTAACTTGGTCATCAATATTGTTCTTTCCCAATTTTGAAACTTTCAAAAGATTTAAGTGGAGATATAAGGAAATGTCACACTGGCAACCACTAGTCTCTCATCCTATCTTGTGTAAATAAGATACTTTATTTGAAAGGGCCTAAAAATTATTTTGAAATTAGACTTGTTTATTATTAATGTGAAATAATTTTATAATAAGAGGAATTGATAAATATGACTAAGTCCTTTATAATGACCGATAGAAAATTATTTTAAACGTAAAGATTTGAAACATATGTGAAGACCACATTTTGAACAAAGTGGTGAACATTTATATTTGTGTTCACTAAATTTGCATTAAATTCTAAACAATTAATGTGCTAATCCAATAGATAAAGACATTGGAGTACACTCCATAGACTTCAAATTATATGCACACTATTTTGAACCATATAAATTTTACTTACACCCAATATCTCTAACCAATCCATTAATTCTCTAAAAAAAATTACTCACACTAAAATATTGTGTGCAAACACTAAATATTAAGTGTGTTAGTATTATTACATCCAAGATTACTGAGAGGGAGGTGAATAAGTAATCTAAGGAATCAAACTTTTCATCAACCATTCAACAACCTGCATCAATTAACATCTATTAAATGACTAAACATACCAATGAATATAAACAACCACAACTATGCAGCACAATAACAACAATGTTTTTCTTGTGGAAACCCAATGGGGAAAAACCACCTGTGGAGATGGAACACATAAACAATTCTGCACTGTTCTGAAGTATGCCCGGTTAAGAGATTATCCCTATTAGGAGCTTACAAATGCCCAGTTAAGAGAAAGACCCTATTAGGAGCCACTCGGTCAAGGGATTTACCTCTAGCCATGTTAGGAGCTTTACCCTATTAAGGGATTTGAAACCCTAATTAAAGAGTCACCTGGTTAAAGGATTTACAATTCAAACCTATCAAGGTCTACTCGGTTAAGAGATTTATCTTAATCAAACTCAAGTGAAAGTGATTTGAGAAAATAACATTCATCCTCTGCTGGTACAGATCTAGATCAAGCTCAATCTTTTCTTCACATGAAAATTAAGCAAACCCTATTATCACACAACTGCATCCATGGTCTTTCTCTTCCACACACTTCTCATAATGCATCAATTTACATATAAATACATTTCAATCTCATTAAGCAGTCACCACCTAAAACATGACCTAATACATCATTACAAGCATTCCCGCTCAATTCTTAAACCCTAAAACATGTTATCAATTTGTAATTACAATTTTAATTCCAAGTTGGCCTTCAGATTCATCGCACATTTTATTTTACAAAGAAAATTCAAACCACAACACACTTTCCAATGTTCTTTCATAACTTCAAGAAATTCAGTCATAACGATCATAAAAATCCAACTCATCAATCCTCATCAATTTTCAATGTAACTACGATCCCTAGAACACATTACCACTTATTGCAACATGATACATCATCACTAGTTCAGGATCTGACTGATTGTTCTAAGAATTTATTTTACTTTTCACTGAACAATCTTCTATCCATTGAAACTCAGTTTTCTGATCACCAAAACATGATATGGTCACAACAGAAACCTCATAACATAGTCAGGATAAAATATCCAAAACCATAACACCTGAATCCAAACCTATTTGACACAATAATCAAATAATTATTCCTTGGCTTCATCATGTTCTCCTTTTGAAATGTCAACCTTGAATCAATCATAAGTCACACCATACATATGATAAACCTATGCAGTCATAGATATAGCATCTAGAGACATCACTTATTCTTCCATTATAATCACACACGCCAACTCTTACCATAAATCTAGATCCAACCTCTTGAACATACATTAGCATAATAGGCACACTATCAACCAACAAACACTAAATTGACATCAATGACAACATCATAACTAATCAACCTACCATCATATATGCATCAAACACATATCAGAACATACTCATCTTGTCTGTATATCAATTATTCCAACAATATCCCCCTTTGGTATGGATGGAAACACCAACAATACAAAGTAAATAACTAGATACCAAAAATTCTCCCCCTTAACTGATACATATTTTTAGTTCTTTGTTCTTGATCTCTGGTTCTCGCTTCCTTTTACTATCATAGTTTCTCTCTCCCTTTACAGATTCTTCTCCCCCTTTGACAACAATTCCAAAGGCACAATATGCCCATGTCTTCATCTGCTGCAACTGACTTCATCTCTTTCTGACTATTCCCCCTAAGGAGTAGTCCCTTAAACACCAATCCACAGTGGAAGCTATGGCAATAAATTCACTAGATTGATGCACCAACAACATCTTAGTTCTGATTAGGTAGGGGCATAACCCCTATCTTACCTCTAAGGTAATCAAAAGTATCCTTAGGTAGTCGCTTTGTGAAGATATCCATTATCTTCTCCTTTATTGGTATATATTCCAACTGTACCTCCTTCTCTTGCACTTAATCTCTCAAAAAGTGATACTTAATTACAATGTGCTTAGTCTTGGAATGCATTACTACATTCTTGGAAATAATTATTGCACTTTTATTGTCACTAAAAATATTTACCATTTCAGTCACTTTTTCTTTGATACCTTCAAGAATCTACTTCATCCATACAATTTGTGTATAATTTATAGTTGCTTCTACATACTCTTCTTCTGCTATGGATTTTGAGATACAATTTTTCTTCTTGCTTGTCCAAGACACAAGCCTTTCACCTAGAAATAATGCACCACCACTTGTGCTCTTTCTATCATCAACATTTCCTTCCCAATGAACATCAGTAAATACACTCAAAGAAAAATCACCATCATGAGCATACCATAGACCATAGTCAACTCTTCCTTTTAAATACTTGAATATCCTCTTTAATGCAGCCATATGATATTCCTTGGGATTTTATTGAAATTTGGCCACTATTCCAACCGCTTGACCAATATATGGTCTGCTATGAGCAACATATTGCAACTTATAGATCATAGATCTGTACAAAGTAGAATCTATTGCATTAGATCCATCATCCTTAGATAATTTGCATCCTATTACCATGGGGGTTCCAACCGGTTTGGAATCATCCATACCAAAATTCTCGAGTACTTCTTTCACATATTTGGATTGACTAATATATATACCATTGATTAGTTATGAAACCTGAAATCCAATAAAGAATTTGATCTCCCCAATCATTAACATTTCAAACTCCTTCTTCATCTCTTTAGAAAATTCCAAACTCATCTCATAATTTCCTCCAAAAATTATATCATCAAAAAATACTTTAGCTAGCAACAAATCATCTCCTTAAACTTTTAGGTACACGTTACTATCATCATTTATTCTATTAAAACCAATTTGAATCATATAAAAATGTAACCTTTCATACCATGCCCTTGGGGCTTGTTTTAGTCCTATAAAGGAGAAAATGATGTTAATGGAATAACAGTGTTTTAATACTCAAATCACTTATCACCTTACATTTATTGTATAGAATGGAGGGATAAATAAGACATTCCCTTTTATTCTCAAATTCACAAAGGAAGGATCCAAATTGATCAACCCAAAAAGGATCAATGCATAAATGAATCAATCTATTGGAAATAAGAATAAAGAAGGAGATCCTAGGTTTCCCTCTTAAAATATGTGTGAATGAATGTAAATGTGTGATAGATTTAGGATGATTAAGGATTTGAATTGAAATGGATAGGAGAAATGCACTAACCTTGAAATATTGCAGATCAAAGAATGTTATTTTCTGATGTTTGTACTCTATTTCTAGAAAATCTGAAGTATGATCCAGAACCGGAATGCGGAGATGAACAAAACCCAGAAATATTTTTCTCATGTGACACCGTCTTAAGAAAATGGTCCACCATGACCCACAAATGTCACCCCTAACCCAATAATCTTGACCCTGACCTGCACAGGTCCAACAGAAAATCTGTTCGCGGATCCTGAAATTTTGTCGAAAAGGGTATCCAGATCTGTGTTCAAATCCACAGTCCTGAACCTGTACCTACAAGAAAAAGATATTTTTTTGTTGTGGGGGAGGGGTTTTCCTTAGTCAAACCCCAATTTAGGAATTAACCTTGAAATCAATAAAGTAAAGAATGCTAGCAAGTAGTAGAATTGAATCTAATAGTGAAGCTATGATATTGAATAGATATGCCAATGTAATTCAAATGTAGACAAATATGTAGATATGAAATCATGGACTTTAGAAACCATAAAACTCCATGATTTTATGGTTGGAATCCACCTTAAAGAGATGATGAAAGGTTCTTGAGGATGCACAAAGTATCTTGAAGGAAGATCACACCATCATGATGGCTAGATCTAGGGCTTGAATGATAAATCTTGAATGCTTGAACCAAATCCCTTCAAAGGCTTGAAAGCTTGAATCCTTGATCTTCAATGGAGAAATTGAATGCTTGAGAGGAAAACTTGAACACCTTGAAAGCTTGAGAACATGTAGAACAATGGATGCTTGAACATTTTTCTTCTTGACAAAATCTTGGTTAGAGCTTTTTGCACTTAAAAGACTTAGAGAAAATGAGAGAGAAAGGCTTCCTTTTATACGAAAATAGGGCACAATCTTCTAGAGAGGCTGACATAGGAGAATTAAATTTCAATTAGACCCATTCTAATAGAAGAGGACCTATATTAAATATAATTTAGGATTTTCCACTTCGGAACCCAAAACAACCGACCCAGAAGTGGGAAAAATGAATTTTTTATGACCTCCGACAGCGGACAAGTTTCCAGATTTGGAAGGGGGACCCAGGTCAAGGTCGAGGTTGAACTTGACCTAGGTCAAGGTCAATTTTGACCCTGACCTAGGTCAAGGTTGAGGTTGACCTTGACCCAAGGGGTCAGAACCCCTGAAAAATATGCCAAGTGGGATATAAGGTGCCCGGACAGGCCCAATCAGAGTCCTAAACAAGCACAGAAGTAGGAGATGATGCAAAAATGAGGGGACGGTATGATGGTGGTCAAAAAAATACCCTAAGGAGGGCTAAACATTCTTAACATGGAAGTGCTTCCATTTTAAGATGATATATTAAGCCCCCACTTTAGCGAAAGTATGGAAATCAAACATGCTTTCGGTAAAGTTAGAAGAAAGACTCCAGTGGATCACAATGAGGTAGAACATCACTAAGTCAAGGAAATGAGCCCCTAGACAAAGGATTCTAACTCAACATACATGCATAAAGATATGAAAAATAAAGAGCAATCAATCATAGAAACATACGTGACTACATAAGCAAGACAAGAACAACACTATAGATAACATAGCTTCATGATCTAATCCTACTAGCATGAAAGAAAAAGAGAGAGAAGATAGATAGTGATTACGTCACCTAGTAAGATTCCCACCTTACTATGAATCACCAAGGAGGGAGAGCCCAATAGTTTCACCCATAAACTGTGCTTGTAATTGTAATGCGTCTTTTGATGGCTTTTGAAAATACCCATAGATCCACCTTCTTGAATCACTATGAATATAAAATGCGTGTCTTTTTAGGATTTAGCAACTTATGTGCGTTACCCTCCAAGGATTTAGCATATTGAAAAATTTAAAAGGGTGTGTATCTCTTCAGGATTTAGAAACTTATGTGCGTTAACTTCCAAGGATTTAGCAAAAATAAAAGTAAAAATGTGTGTCCCTTCAGGATTTAGCAACTTATGTGTGTTACGTTCCGAGGATTTAGCAAAAATAAAAGTAAAAATGCGTGTCCCTTTAGGATTTATCATGTTGTAAAATGTAAATTAATGTAAACTATAGTACAAGGGAGACCCTATATATGCCCCCTCCTTATCATGACTACCCACTAGGCAGGATAAGGAAGAGAAAGATGATACCTACTTCACAAGGTAAGGAGATATCCAGCTTAACAACAATGTATACCATATCCTTAGCAAAGAGTCTTGACCCTTACATCCAAGAACATAGATAATCATGAAATGGATATGTCACTTATAGAAAAAGGATCCTCAAAATGGATATGTCACTTATCAACAAGACCCCCCACCATAGAGGAGTGCTTAGGATAAAATGTCATCTTCTAAAGAAAAGAGGGAACACAGATTCAATCATCAAGCCCCCTGTAATGAAGAGGAAGAGGAATCTCAGAATGAAGGAGTCAAACTCTAACCCAAAGCAAAGGCAAGAGTTTATCAAAATCATAGTTTGCAATATAAAGGAGAGATGATGACCTAGGTCAATCACCTCCCATAAGAGGGTATCCATAGTCAAAAACATAAATCTTTATAAGGAAATAATGTTATATGATAAAAAAGTGCCACTAAGCTAAGGAAAGTAGATCCTTAGATAGAGGAAGAAGAAAAATGTCTTGCCCACCAGGGATGAAAACAAGGGATATACCAAATTATATCAAGAAATATTGTTGTAGAAAAGAGATATCATGCAAGAAGTGAGAAAGTAACCATTGTGAGGGATAGCACATTATTCAGTTTCCAAGGTGAGAGATTTATCAACCATGGAAACCGAATGTCAAACAACAAAATATGTTATAATCAAAGACATAGATCCTTAATGCAAACCAAAATTTTCATGTATGTTCGATATCACATAATAGATAGATACTGCTTAACCAAGGGAAAAGTGAATCCCAGAAAGACAAGAAAAGAAGGAGATGACATCCTTTCCCCCCAAGTGTGGGAACAAGGATAAAAGGTGACCTATTATATTGCTCACAATACTATGCAAGACAAAGATCCCCCAAAGATTAGGCTAACATTGTTTACATAATATGGAGTTCCATAATAGGAACATAAATATTATTTAGAGAAAATAGGATTGAAATACAATTCATTGCCACATGATATATAAATAATTTTACTATCAATGAGCTGCTTAATCTTATAATATAAAGCTTGATATTCATTAGAGTGATCATGAAATCTATGATAGAAATAAAAAGGAAGAACCTTCAATTATAGACTACGTTTCTTTTTACGTTTAGGTCTAGTAATCATCTTAGCACGAAGGAGTTTAGGCAGAACAACCTCTTGGTCAAATCCCTTCATAGGGTCATCATGTTTTGAAATGTTATTTAAGATGTTGGTATCATTGCTATGTTGTTGAGGATTAAATCCCAATCCATAAGAATGCTCATGCCCCCCATTATGTAAGGGCATTTGAATTCTCTAATTATGCTTAACACATCCTTGACTATGGAATCCTAGTAAATGATAACAAGGACCATAACAAGAAGCCCTATCAAAAGGAGTCAATAGAACTTCAGTAGTCACTATGTCATCATTAGTATGTTCTATAGATTCACAAGAAGGAAAATAGGAATACATCCTAGGATAAGATGAGGTAGGAGCTTGATTCTATTGGTTGTATTTCGTGTTTTTTCTGTTTTTCCCTGTTCCTTGCCTTGCTCTCTGAAAGTTTGCAGGTTTTCATGCCTATTCCTTGTCAAAATCTTGTTAAAACCCTGCAAAAACCCTAAGGCCTAATATTAAACGATGCATTTTAAACCCTTAGCCATGTCTTCTTTTCCTTCATTACCTTTTTTAGTCACTTAAGGCATGTGCTATATAACAAGTTAAGTCAGGTCGCTTGATCGCGAGAATCAAAATGAATATGCCAAAACATCTCCCGACTTTGATTTTGCCTTGTGTCGCTTAATCTCGTAAAAAAAATAGAATATTCTCTAAGTGTATCCAGACTTAGCGATCCTCCTTTGGTCGGGTTGTCGCTTAATATTGTGTTATGAAGCTTTAAGAAAGAATGGGACCCACCTCAGTCGGCTGATTGCATGAAGAAAAGGAAAGTCAATGAAATGTCTCCCGACTTTGCGCCTCCTTCATGTCGCTTGATCGCTGGATCAGGACAGTCAAACAGTTAAGGTTAACCTTCAGTCGCGTGGTCTCGTGATTAAAGGACGGTTAAGAGATAACAGTCACGACCATGCAACTAACAGTTATATGTTGTGTGATTTCCCTCAGTCGGGATGTCGCCAGAACAGAAGTAATGAGTCAGACTTCCAGAATGCATAAAGTGGACGAAGTACTAGATGACATCTGTCAGAATGCTATTGGTTGTCGTGTGATCGCATGATGAAAGAAATAGATCAAGCGATAAGGAGACTTAAGTCATTATACCCTCAGTCGTGAAGTCTCGTGATATTTTAAGGGTATGTGAAAATGTATAGCGATCAAAAGACAGCCGTTCGATGAACAGATGAAGGGATCTGAC